>SJYC01143802.1:0-41543 GCA_006408675.1 Madoqua kirkii
ACTGTGACATTTCAGTATAGCCAAAAAAAGAGGCAAAAGGACTGTAGCTGTCTCTTATACACATCTAGATGTGTATAAGAGACAGGTATATAGTATACATTTGTGTATCATTTATTATATAAATATATTATGTAATAAAGTTATATATTTGAATATTATAAATGTCTATATCTATATTTATGTTACTGGATAACAATATCTTAAAATTTAAAATATACAAACCCTTGGGCCCCAGAAATTGCATATCTAAAATTCTATCCCATAGGGAACTCCCTGGCAGACCAGTGGTTTGGATCTGTGCTTTCACTTTGAAGACCAAGGGTTCAATCCCTGCTCAGGGAAGTAAGATCCTGCAGGCCAAGCAGCATGGCCGAATAAATAAATTAATAAAATAAAATAAAATTCTATTCTACAGAGGTAGACACATGAATTTGAAAAAGATAAATAGTGTAAATAAATATGTTCATTGCATCAGTGTTTATAATATAAAAGCAAAATTTAGCAACACTCTTGATGTTCATCAGCAACCTTGATGGGATTAATGAAATAAACTATGTCACATTACAGTGGAATATTCTGTAGCCATTGTAACAGAATATCATACTTGCAAATATACCTAAAATCTATACTGCATTGAATAACAAAGCCAGTTCCAAAATTATATTGTATGAATCTCTCTATATAAACACATTTTTTTCAATGGATAATCACATCTAAGTGTACATGCACAGAAAATTTCTAGAACACACATGGAAGTGGTAACAATTACTTTTGGGCAAAGAGACTAAACAATAAAGAGGCGTCCAAGAAGTTTTACTTTCACGTTATACCTTTGTGTACTGATAGAATTTTTCTTTTAATGTAAGCGTATATTTATACTTTTAAAGTAGTTAACAAAAATGTAGTTTAGCTATATATAACTCTAATATATGTTCATTTAAAAAGTACAATATTTACTAAATAAACACAAAATTCATTAAAGAAATACAATGTTGACTAAGGAAAATATAATCCTTTATGCCATCCAAAGGGTTTCCCTGGTGGCTCAGTGGTAAAGAATCCGCCTGCCAAGTAGGAGACTCAGGTTTGAAGGGTAAGAAAGATCCCCTGGAGAAGGAAATGGCAACCCACTCCAGTATTCTCTCCTGGGAAATCTTTTGCATGGACAGAGGAGCCTGGCAGGCTACAGTCCATGGGGTTGCAAAGAGTCAGGCATGACTTAGTGACCTAGCCACCACCACCATCCAAAGACTCTATTGTTAACATTTTGGTTTATTTCCTTCTAGTTTTATTTCTGAAGTTTTTTTAACTTTGAAAAATACACTAGTGGAAAAATATACACAAAAGATATATTTGTAGCAAAGTTAGGAAATAAATACCACTCAAACCCTACTATTCAGAAATAACCACTGTTTACATTTTAGTGTATAAACTTTGAATGCTTCTCTGCAGCGTTTTCTTTGGGGAGTTGATCTTTTTTTAGACTCTATTCCTTCTATATATGTAAATTTGTGTTTTCCTTTAATTCATTAGTTTATTTTTATATGCTCTTTTATGTTATAAATGACTTGCAACTGCAGGTTTTTTGTTGTCTTTTTTTTTTTTTTTTGCAGAGTGGCATGCAAGATATTATTTCCCGGACCAAGAATCAAACCCCTTGCCCCTTGCAGTGGAAGTCCAGAGTCCCAACCACTGGACTGCCAGGGAATTCCCACAGGTCTAATTTTAATAGTTACAAAATATTCCTCATTCAAATCTTTCCCTATTAATGACTCTAAATTGTTTCCAATTTTTTTATTATAAACAACTCAGATGAACACTTTGTACTTAACATCTTTTTGTATGTGTGTCAAATAGTGTCCTTGTATTTCAGCAGCAGAGCTATTGGGCTAAAAGCAATATCCATTTCTCTGGCACTTAGAAAGCATTGTCCAGTGTTTCTCAAGCATTACCCTCCCTTACATCTCACCTACAGTCTCTAAAATATCCTGTCCATTTCACTGTGTATGATGGGCACAGGCATTCTGGAGGAGGGTGGATTCAGCAAGATTGGGTGGGAACACTTGAAATTTAAATATATATCTCTGCCTGTCTGTTGCCAGCTACCCTCCTCCTTTCTCTTCTCTAGGATTGCAGCAACCACCATGATTTACAAAGCATTTACTTTGTGCTTTGCATTGTAAATCCATTATCTCATTGACTTCTTCCAAGAACCCTATGAGGTGGGTGGTCTTCAGTTCAGTTCAGTCGCTGAGTTGTGTCTGACTCTTTTGGACCCCATAGGCTGCCTCACACCAGGATTCCCTGTCCATCACCAGCTCCTGGAGCTTTCTCAAACTCATGTCTATCTAGTCGCTGATGCCGTCCAACCATCTCATCCTCTGTCGTTCCCTTCTCCTCGTGCCTTCAATCTTTCCCAGCATCAGGGTCTTTTCAAATGAGTCAGTTCTTTGCATCAGGTGGCCAAAGTATTGGCTTTCAGCTTCAGCAGCAGTCTTTCCAATGAATATTCAGGACTAATTTCCTTTAGGATGAACTGGTTGATCTCCTCGAAGTCCAAAGGACCCTCAAGAGTCTTCTCCAGCACCACAGATCAAAAGTATCAATTCTTCAGTGGGTGGTCTTACTATCCCCATTTTACAGATGAGGAAATTGAGATTTAGGGAGGTAAGTCATTCCCAAGGTCATGTAGCTGGCAAGTGGTTCACCTAAGGTTTGAACCAGGCAATCTGATTTCCTTTGCCTGAATTTATAGGCTAATCAAGCACTCATTTTACAGATAAGAAAAACTGAGGCAGAAAAGGGATGCAAATTGCCCAAAGTCAGAAAGAGTCTAAGTCCGAATCGCTGAACTTTTTCTGGCTGTGCTCTGTTGTCTGGTCACAGGGTGCTCATCCAGGGAGTTAAGACTGCATGAGTTCCAAAATTCTTGGCCTTTGAAAATCTGCCTGTGGGGCTTTTTGATTCCAAGAAGATTCAGAGTCTCTCAGAACCACAGCCCTAGCTGTGTGTCTCCCCTCCAGGGCTGGGTGCTGCCTGTCAGTCATTAAAAAAAAAAAAAAAAAGGAAATAGCAGTTAAGCACCCACATGCCCAGACAGGGAGGAAATCAGGCAGCCCCACTGCACGTTCAGCCATGACCATTCCATGGTTGGGAGCATGAAGTATTAAGATAAACAGAAAAGAGGTGATAGAAGAGGAGAAGGAAAAATGCTTTAAAAACGAGTGCATTCTGCAGGAAGGCTGCAAAAACAGGCAGTAGAGAAGGAGACTGGAGCCTGGAAGAAATAAATTAGAATTGGCTGGTCCCCACAGGTGAAAGAGGACTAAGCGCCCCAGCCTGAGTTCCCACTTCAAAGGACTGTAGTGTGCCTGACCTAGGAGTTCCAGTCACTGCATTTGAGTGATAAGGTCTCCGCAGTAGAGCGAGGTATGTTCTCCGCAGCCACAGAGATGGCATGCCTGGGTTCTGTCATTGCTTTTGAGTCCCTTCTGCTACAGCCCCATCATCTCTTAGTTGACGATCAGAGCTGCAGGAGGTGAAACTCTAGCTCTGTCTTCCTTGCTTAGGCCTGGGCCACAATCCCTGCTCACATGTGGACTCAGCTGCTCTAATGGGAAGACAACTAGTAGAATGGAAAATTCCCCAAAAGGTCAAGATAACAGATATCCATCCATCCATGTGTTCATCCATCTATCCACCCATCCATTCATGCATTCATGCATTCATGCATTCATATATCCATTGATTTGTCCATCCATTTGCCAGTCATTCTCTCCATCCATCCATCTATCCATGGGTATCCACCATCCATGCTGACACTAACCAGTAGTTTACTAGTGGGCATGTGCTAGAATCAGACTCTCCAAGTTGAATCCTGGCTCCATCACACATATAATCTGTGTGAAAGTGTCAGTCGCTCAGGCACTTAGTTCTCTCTCACCCACTCTTTTTGCAACCCCATGGACTGTAGCCTGCCAGGCTCTTCTGTCCGTGGAATTCTCCAGACAAGAATACTGGAGCGGGTAGCCATTCCCTTCTACAGGGATCTTCCCAACCCAGGGACTGAACCTGAGTCTCCAGCATTACAGCCAGATTCTTTACTGTCTGAGCCCCCAGGAAAGCCCATAATCAATGTGACCTTAGACAAATTTCTTAGCCTCTTTGGTGTCTTAGTTCTTTCATCCATAAAGTACAGATAACAGTATTATAGTCACCTCAGAGGGTTGTTGTAATTCTTAAATGAGTTAATCTATTTAAGGTACTTAGAACTGGTTCATATCTGCTGGGCACATGCTCCTTAGTCTAATGCCACTTATTATTTATTTATTTATTTATTTATTTATTTATGGTTGTGCTGGGTCTACACTGCAGCTCAGGCTTTTCTCTAGTTGCAGCGAGTGGGCAATACTCTAGTTGTGGTGTGCAGATGTCTCACTGTGGAGGCTTGGCTTCTCTTGTCGAAGAGTGCTGGGCTCTAGGGCACGGGGGCTTCAGTGCAGTTCCCAGGTTCTAGAGCACAGGATCAATAGTTGTGGCCCGTGGGCTTAGTTATCCTGCAGCATGTGGGACTGTCCTAGAACAAGGATCGAACCTGGGTCTCCTGTATTGCAAGATGGATTCTTAACCACTGAACCACCAGGGAAGCCCAATGCCACTTATTATTATTCCAGAATGTTCTACACAGGGCCCTGAGGTCTGAATAAGGTGCCACAGATAACAAAGGCAAAAGCAAACACCTTGGTCAAGTCAAGGAAAACTGAGTTGCACGATCTTAGTTCCCCTGGCCAGGGATCGAACCAGTGTCCCCTGCAATAGGGGCGTGGAGTCTTAACCACTGTAAAGACAGGGAAGTCCCAGCGGTTTCCACTGCTTGATTCATTGTATGCAGGTTCCTTGTTTGGAGTCCAGAGATGAGAGGAAGGGAGAGGCCCCCACCCGGCTGTGATCTGGGGCCTGTGTAGCACATGGCGTGGGCCACTGCCCTGGTCCCCTAGGCATGCATTTTCCAGGTGTTGGTGGCTGACCAGTCGTGGCTGAGTCCTCTTTGTGGCTTCCTCACAGTTGAAGGGAGCAGTTGCACCAAGGTCGTGCCCTTTTCTCAGGGTAACTTATGTGCTTGGGTTGGTTCAATGCAGCTATAATGCTCGGCCCCCTCATGTCAACTCAGGACCACTCTGATGGACCATCTTAGCTTCAGAGCTCCCCAGGCGGTTGGCTGGGGACCCCAGTGAGACTCAGTAGAGCCCAATTCTTCCCTCTACCCACTGCCACTTCCTTCCTTCCCTCTCTATAGGATTCAGCCCCAGGAGCAGTTCCTGATAAAGTTCTGCGTGCTAAGCTGTCTGAGTCTGCCTCTGTTGGATAAAGGACGCAACATCACCTGTGTGTGTACTATGTGCTTCATACAAAACGTCTGATAACACCCTCAGGGAATAGATACTCTTTATGGCTTCCATTTGCAGATGGGAAGGTCAAGGAACAGATTGCGGAGAGGATTTGCCCAGAACCCCACAACTGGCATTGGATGCAAACTCAGCAGTCAAGAGCCAGAGTCTGTGTGCTTAACCATTACACTACACTGCTTACTTGGGTCTGACCAAACCCAGGAATTCAGTGCAGGGTGGGGTGGGTGGAGGTGTAAATGTGGGGGGAGGATGCACATACTTGTGCGATCATGTGGACCCACGTGTTCACTGTGAGTGTGACGGCATGAGTGTGTGCCCATGTAACACGTGCCTGTGTTAACATGTGCTCTGGGGATTTCCCTAGTGCTCCAGTGGTTAAGACACCATGTTCCCAGGGCAGGGGGCCTGGGTCTGATCCCTGGCCAGGAAATTAGATACCCACATTCTGTGACTAAGACCTGATACAGTCAAATACATAAATAATAAAAACAAATATTAAAACAAACAAACAAAAAAATGTGCTCTGCTGACATGAGTGTACCTGGGCAAGGCATGTGGGGATGTATGTGCACCCAGGGTGCCCCACTCAGACTCCCACAGGCCCTGTCTCCCTGCTCTCTCCCCCTTCCCCTTGGTATACAGAAGGAGTAAGCGTATTTATAAGATGTTGTTGTTCAGTCACTCAGTCGTGTCTGATTCTTTGTGACCCCATGGACTACAGCATGCCAGGCTTCCCTGTCCTTCACTATCTCCCAGAGCTTGCTCAAACTCATGTTCATTGTGTCAGTAATACCATGCACCATTTCATCTTCTGTCTTCCGCTTCACCTCCGGCCCTCAGTCTTTCCCAGCATCAGGGTCTTTTCTGATGAGTAGACTCAGATGGCCAAAGTCCTGGAGCTTCAACCTCAGTCCTCCCAATGAATATTTAGGGGTGAGGGGCAGGATTTGGATTCCAAACCCAAAATATCATGTCATTCCCACCATGCCTTCCAAGAGTAGTGGAGTCTGGACTTTGGAAACATCAAGTTTTCTGTGGAGTAGACTTGGAGATCAGGGCAGGGAAGTCAGAATGATGTAGTTTGCTCCAGAGGATGTCAATAATACCATGCACCATTTCATCTTCTGTCTTCCGCTTCACCTCCGGCCCTCAGTCTTTCCCAGCATCAGGGTCTTTTCTGATGAGTAGACTCAGATGGCCAAAGTCCTGGAGCTTCAACCTCAGTCCTCCCAATGAATATTTAGGGGTGAGGGGCAGGATTTGGATTCCAAACCCAAAATATCATGTCATTCCCACCATGCCTTCCAAGAGTAGTGGAGTCTGGACTTTGGAAACATCAAGTTTTCTGTGGAGTAGACTTGGAGATCAGGGCAGGGAAGTCAGAATGATGTAGTTTGCTCCAGAGGCAGCAGTCCCAGCCTCTGACCTTGCCTGGCTTCCAGCCGGGGTGGCTGGTGTCCGCTACTTCAGTGGGAACCATGTACTTATTGGTAAGAGAAGGCTGTGGAGTGAAACTGTTGGGTTCAAATACCAGCTTAGCCTCTGAGCTGTGTGACCTCAGCAGCTTACTTACCCTCTCTGATCCTCCATTTCCACTCTGTAAGATGGGTGCCAAATAATAGTAGCTTTAGGACTTCCCTGGTGGTCCAGTGGCTCAGACTTTGCACTGCCAAAGCAGGGACCCCAGTTTCAGTCCCTGGTTGGGGAACTAGATCCCACATGCTGCAGCTAAGAGTTCACATGCTGCAACTAAAAATCCCTCATGCAACAACAAGGACTTCCCAGGTGGTTCAGTGCTAAAGAACCTGCCTGCCAATGCAGGAGACATAAGAGACGTGGGTTCAACCCCTGGGTTGGGAAGATCCCCTGGAGGAGGGCATGGCAACCTACTCCAGTATTCTTGCCTGGAGAATCCCATGGACAGAGGAGCCTGGCAGGCTACAGTCCATAGCGTCGGACACAACTGAACAGTTTAGTACACACACACACCACAACAAAAATAGAAGATCCCAGTATTGCAACTAAGACTCAGTGCAGCCAAACAAATTAAAATTAATATTTTAAAAAATAGCTCCTTCATAGAGTTTGTTGTAAGGCTGAATACCATTTGGAATAATGCTGAGCCACAGTATGTACTCAATAAATGCTAGCTTTGTTATTGTTTTCAACCCATACCAGACAAGTAAAGGCCACTGGAAAGTGCCTTTCCAGAGGAAAGTGATTTTGTCTGGCAGCTGTTGTGTCCAACTTAGTGAAGCAGGTACTATCATGCCCATTTTATAGATGAGGAAACTAAAGCTCAGCAAAATGAAGTAACTTGCCCCAGGTCACACAGCGAATGAGCAAAAAATAAATAAACACCAGATTTCAAAAGCTGGTCTCACTCCAATTCCAGGGGTCTTCTTATCACCCCACAGCTGCCTCCTTATTTGGCCTCGAAGCTTCTGGATTGTGACACCTTGTCCTGTAAAGCCTGTTCATCACAGATATTTTGCTGCCTACATGTTTTTCTCTCATGTTGCCTCCTCACGAGAGAATGCGCAGGGATTCACAGGTGGTCAGACTTTCTGGGGGAAAAAATAGACATTTGTCTTTGTGCAGAAAGAAATACAAGTGAGACGGTTGAGACAGTCAAGGGGAGCTCTTAGAGGAAAATGGGAGGTTCAAAAGGCAATTAATGCTGCTGCCTGAAACTGTAAACAGAGAGTTAGCGGCTCTGAGTTAGCACACAGACAAGAGGCAGACAGAAACAGCGCACCACAAGGAAGCTGGCATAGACCACGCCCAGGGTGGAGATGAAATGTTTTCCTGAAAGCAGAAAGGAAGGCCATGGTTAAAGCCAAGCCATGACTCCAAGTCTGTGACTCCATGACAGGATAAGTTTGGGGAGTTAAAGGCCCATAATTTGTATGTAGGTGTTGTGAATCTTAAAGTCTTGCTCGGCATTACCTCTTGACCAAGTTTGTAAAACAAAAGTAATAATTAGAAGTGAGTCTTCAATGTACACTGTCATTTTAATTAAAGATATATATGCACAAATATATGTGTGTGCATATGTATATGTGTGTGTGTGTGTGTGTGTATGTTTATTGTTGTTGTTTAGTTGCTAAATCCTGTCTGACTCTTGCAACCCCATGATCTATAGTCTGCCCGGCTTCTATGTCCATGGGATTTCCCAGGCAAGAATACTGAAGTAGGTTGCCATTTCCTGACCCAGGGATCAAACCTGAGTCTCTTGCATTGGCAGGAGAATTCTTTACTGCTGAGCCATCATATATACATGTATAATATACAAACATAAACATACATATGCATATATGTATATATGCTTCCCAAGTGGCACTAGTGGTAAAAAACCTGCCTGCCAATGCAAGAGACGTAAGAGATGTGGGTTCTATCCCTGGGAGGGGAAGATCTCCTGGAGAAGAGCGTGGCAACCTACTCCAGTATTCTTGCCTGGAGAACCCCATGGACAGAGGAGCCTGGAAGGCTACAGTCCATAGGGTCTCAAAGAGTCAGACATGACTGAAGCAACTTAGCACATATATATATATATATATATATATATATATATGCACATGTATGTATACATATACATACAGCGAGAGAGGACATAATTGGTATATTTAGCCAGAATGCTTGGTTGTAAGCAACAGAACCTCAAACGATGCAAACAAAAAAGTAATAATTAAAAATAATTATTATTTTGTGGCTCACAACTGGATCCAGGCATCCAAAGATTTCAATTTTCTTGCCATGTCTTGGCTCTGGTTTCCTCAGCAGCTTGTTCTCTGGCAGACACGCTCATCCCCAGGGTGACAAGATGGCCCTCAGAAGCCCCACGCTTGCTTTCTCCTCCTAGTGGAAAGGAAATTGCCTCTTCCTAGCCAAAATCTCAGGGCTGTCTCTGATCAGCTCTCGCTGGGCCACAGGTCCATCTTCCAACCAATCCTATGGCCAGGCTGGATCACAGGGCTGGAATAAACCCCATCCAAGGTACACAGACTAATATTGGCAGAGGGAGAGTTCCCCAGGGAAACTGGGGTGCTATTCCCTGAAGAAGACATATGTGTATCTGGTAGTTACCACTCCTCTGTTAACCAAGCTTAAGGAGAGGCTGTTATCAAGAATAATAATAATAAATAGTTCTTACTGAGCACTCTCCGTGTGCCAGGCATTATGTTAAATGCTTTTTAGGCATTATCATATTTACTCTTCATATTTTTTTCCTTGGCATCCTCGAACTTCAGCAATGGCAAACTGATGTTTAAGGCACTGGGCCAAGTTGGTACAGATAGTAAGGAGTGGAACCTAGGGGGTCCTTTCTCAAATCCTGTGATCTTAGCTCCTCTGGAAACTATGTTTAGAGCTGGTCTGTCTCAGAATTGCCAACTCCATGCAACAGAGGAAGCCCTGAGTCTTCTAAAGGGTTACCTTGCAAAGGCTAATCAGTGTGGGATGGCAGATAGCATCCTGAGGCTCATTTATGATTCTCAAAGGATTTCTCCTGCAGCAGAGCCATGAATCTGGTGCCTTGGATACTGAGAGGTTTGACAACAGGGAAGTCGGATCCAAGGATCATTGCGGGTTTAAGAGACAGGATCTCCTTACCCATGCCTTCCCACTCAGCCCTCCAGGAGTGGTGGAAAAGAGAGTGCCACAGAGGGACGTGCTGGGTTTGAGCCCATTCTGCCACTAAGCAGCTTTATGTGTCCTTGAATAAACTCCCTTAGTCTCCCCTCAGTTTCTACATCCATAAAATGGGCATAATAACACATTCCTTAGAAAGTTGTGAAAATTGCATTGTGTGCAAAACAATTCCTGCTTGTCACCTAGCTGGTGCTAGTTTTCTCACATTATCTGCCTTCTCAACACCCCCACAGATTTAGCAAGGGTGGCAAAGGAGAAAAAGGGAATCACCTCCCTTTTCTTTCAGCCTGCTCCCCACAGCCCCTGCCCCCTGGCCCTCCATTCAGCATCGTTCTTGGGTTTGAATCCCAGCTCAGCGGTCCACTTCTTAGCATTGTGTCCTTGGGTAAGTCCTTGTCGCCCTGCTCAGCTGGAGGACACACCTCCCTCATGGGATCCAATGAATATCTCCTTTGTAAATGAGCCTGGCATATAGCTTGTTTAGTCTCTGGGTCTGAACCAGAGAAAGGGGCAGAGATGGTGGGTTAGCTTGCTTTGGGCAGGGCTTGAGATGTCTGGTCAGCAGAGGAGCCCTCTCAACACCACTTCCCATCTCCTGAATAATTCATGACAAGCAAAATGGCTGGCTCAGACCAGGCCCTCCTCCTCCCGGCTGGGGAAGGGAGAAAAGTTTCTAATTACAGGTCAGCAGCCGACTCCCTGGGGCCCCTGGGTGCTGTACACAGGGGGTATTTATGGGAAGAGACCGGAGGGTGGGGAGGGCTTAAACCCAGCCCCTTTCCTGAAGGAACTCAACTCCTTTTGAAATTGTAGCCTGGACTTGCCAAGGCCCAGGGAGCGACTAGGGAAAGAAATTTAGAATTGACAGGAAAAGAAAACCTTGCCGAGGTTAGAAAGGAGAAGGCAGGCCAGGGAGGGGCGCGCAGGAAGCCGTGGCAGGGGGAGCACACAGGCTGGGGAGGGAAGAGACTTGCCCATCACGGGAGCGTGGCCACGCTGGCTTGTCCTGACTCCAAAATCACAACCTCTCAGCCAACTCACCTGTAAAATTGGAAGAAACACTGAACTGACCTTACAGTGTGGTTGGGGAATTACACACATTATTATACATGAAGGGCTCAGAATATTCCCTGGCACATAAACAAAAAATATATTAGTGGTAGTAAAGTTGTTCTTTTTTACGTTATGTTGCCCTCACGTGTGTGTATGTGCTAAGCTGCTTCACTCATGTCCGACTCTTTGTGACCCAGTGGATGGTAGCCCACCAGGCTTCTCTGTCCATGGGATTTCCCAGGCAAGAATACTGCCATTTCGTTGGTAAAGATGAGGGTGACAAAATGGTTTAGAGAGATGGTGGGAGACGAGGAAAGTATCTGTGAGGCAGTTTCATATAGTGATTAACAGGAAAACCTCATAGCTTTCACTGCCGTGGCCTAAGTTGAATGGTCGGAGAACTGAGATCCCACAGGCCGTGTGGCACAGCCCAAAATGAAAGAAAGAAAAAGAAAGAGTGAAGATCCCATATATTTCACAGCAATTATAACAGTAATAGTAAATGATAAGAACCCCAAGACTAGACTGACTGAATTCAGTCTCAGTTCTGCCTCTTACTAGCTGTGTGATCTTTAAGCAAGTTGCTATACCTCTTTGAACGTCTGGATTCACCATGTCTAGTAAGGTCCTTGTCCTCATGGAGCCTGCGGCCAAGCAGAAAGTTTATGCTAATCAGGAGCATTTACTGAATGCCTACTGTGTGCAGCTCCTGTGCCTACCGGTCATGGGACTTGCCATCTATCAGAAATGTTATACAAATCTAGAACACTTATGTGCCTACTATGTGTAGGTCCTGGACACTCTGCAGACAGTCTTTAAACAAGCCCTCCTAGCATCCCCTCCTATCTCACAGATGAAGAAACTGAAGCTCAAAGAGGTCAGGAAAGAGGAGATTTGAAACTAAGAGGGCATTCAACAGCATGGTTGAATCTCCAAACTAGCATTTGAGCGAAAAAAGACAGACACAAAAGAATACACATTGTATGATTTCATTTATATGAAATTCTAGAAAATGCAAACTAACCTATAGTGACAGAAAGCAGATCAGTGGTTGCCTAGGAACCAGGGGTGGGGGGGGAGGGTAGGCATTGACTGCAAAAGGGCACAGGGGAACTTTTGGGGAGATGGAAATGTTTTACATCTGACAGAGATGCTAGTTACATGGGTATATGCATTTGCCAATGCTCACTGAACTGGACACCTAAGACGGGTGCATTTTATTGCCTGTAAATTGTATCTCAATAAAGTTGATTTTTTTTTAAGGGGGAAAAATTGTTCACTAGACTCCCAAGTTCTGCAACCCTTCTTATATTCTTTGAGTGTCTGATTTTCACGTCTGTTTGTGGGCAGAAACTGGATCAGATTCATCTTTAGGTTTTTCTCCCTCTTCTAACCCCTGAAGTCTAGCAAAATATCCTCACACTCAATAGAGCAGATCAACAAACATGCCTTGGTAATTCCCTGGTGGTCCAGTTTTTAGAACTCAGTGCTTCCATTGCAGGAGGCGTGGGTTCGATCCCTGCTTGGGAAACTACGATCCTGCAAGCTGCACAGAACCTCCAGACAAAACACACACACACACACACACACACACACACAAATAAATATACCTTGAGCATCTTTATTTGTGCTGGGTGCTGAGGTAACAGCCCTATCCATCTAGTCGGGAAAACAGAAAAAAATGAACAAATAGACACAACCAGACAGTGCGGTCAGTGTTCTGATGGGGTAAGTGAGACATCAAGGGTGTGCCAGCTGGGTCACAGTAATGAATCATGTATAGAGCCTGAACTGTGGGGAGGATGCCCTGACTCTGGAATCTACTCCCTGGGTTCAAATCCTCACTCTGCTCCTTGCTAGGTGTGTGACCTTGTGTGACTGACCACCTTAACATACCAAGCTTCAGTTCCCACCTCCCGGAAGGGATCAAAGCTGCTTCAACCTAGAGGGCTGTTGTGAGGATGAAACAAGAGGGCAACCTTGCATGCTTAGCCCAGCAAGCATAATAAGAGTTCATGAGTGCGTGCTAAGTCACTTCAGTCATGTCCAGCTCTACGATCCCATGGACTGTAGCCTGCCGGTTCCTCTGTCCATGAGGATTCTCCAGGCAAGAATACTGGAGTGGGTTGTCATGCCCTCCTTTAGGGAATCTTCCTGACCCAGGGATCAAACCCAAGTTTCTGATGCCTCCTGCATTGGCAGGTGGGTTCTTTACCACTAGCTCCACCTAGGAAGCCACAGAAAGTGTTCAATAATTGCTAACTGTTCCTACCATGATAGAAGGTGGCACACTCAGAGAGAGGGGGACTCCCTGCCCAGTCTGGGGGGCGGGGGCGGTGGGAGAGGGGTCAGAGGTGCTTTCCCAGAGAGGTGAGACTTGGAGGATGGGTTAGCCATGTGAAGGGCGATGGGGGCAGGTGGGAACAGCTTGGAGCAAATGCTCAATAAATATTTGTTCAATTAAAAAAAAGACTGCAAGGCCGGCCTGTAACCAGGGGGACAGAGAAAGCCTGACAGGGCAGGCTGGGGGTCCTCGGGAGGCCGGATCTCGGTGGCAGACTCCACTGCCAGGCTCTAGACCTTTCTGGGCTACAGGGTCTTCCTTGGCCTGGTCCGGCCCCACCCTGTGCCCCTGAAGGGAGCTGGACTCCCCCAGACTTGAATCCTGAAGCCCACGGGACGGAACGGTGGGGCGGGCTGGCAGGGCGGAGGTCTTCCTGGGCCTTCTCCCCCTAATGAGAATGGGCCGAGTCCCGGCGAGGCGCCTCCCCGTGCCCGCGCTGTCCGAGCCACAAAGGCCGGGATCAATGGAAGGCGGGAGCGGCCGAGGGGCCTCCTCTTTGTGTGGCTGTCTCAGGCCTGTTTGCGCCGCCGTCTCCGCGCCCCCATTGATCAGGCATGTGGAAAGATTCCGCCTCCCGGGCTCCCTTTGTGGCTGCGTTGCCAGGCTGCGCCCGGCGTGACTGCGCCGCGCGGGGCTCACCCGCCTGCGGTGGGCACCGGGCTGCGAGACGGGGTGAGGTCCTGAGAGGGTCCAGTTGCCAGATTTTAGCAAATAAAAATACAGGACGCCCAATTAAATGTATGTTTCTGGTAAACAACACATAAAGAGCAAAGCAAAAAGAAATCAGTGTTAAGTATGTCCCAACTATTACATGGGACATACTTATACTTTAGAAGTATTTGTTTTTTTTCATCTGAAATTCAAATTTAACCAGGCTTCCTGTATGTTCATCTGGCACTTTGGGAGAAGAGGAAGCCGAATACAATTTAGGCTTATACTTCTCCTAACTTTAGTCGCTGGAGTTGGTTTTTGTTTGTTTTGTTTTGCTTTTTTTGTGTTTTTTATTTTTTTCTTTTCTCTTGGTTTGGTTTGGTCATATCTGCATGTGCCCTGAACAACTACTATTTATTCACTATTTTAAAAAAAAATGAACTCATTATTTTTTAATTTAAATTATTAACAGCGGTTTACTGGTGCATACATTACACACATCAATTTGAATAAACATCAAATGTACCTCCAGAGGCATTTTTACCTACGCAGACACCCATGCGATCGTACCCGATCAAGATACACTATATTTCCATCACCCCAGAAGGTTCCCTTGGATCGCTTCCCTTTTGAGACCCTCCCCAGTCAGCAGCCACTAATCTGACTTCCGTCTGTTCTTGAACTTCATATATGTGGAATCGTATAGTATGTACTCTCTTGAGTCTGGCTTCTTTCATCCAATATTCTGTCTGTGAGATCTGTCCACGTTGCGGCTTGGATCAGTAAATTTATTCCATTGTATAGCTGTACCACGGTTTGTTCATCCATTCTCTCCTTGATGGATGTCTCAGCCGTTCCTGGGTTTTGGCTACTATGAGTAACACTGCTATGCTCAGACTTGTGTTAGTCTTTGTACGGACTTAAACACATTTAACCTAAGCAAGATTACTTGTGAATTCACAGGCTTGACATGCCAGTTTTATAAATATGTAACTATTCTACACCATGCGATGGCACCCGATCAAGATACACTATATTTCCATCACCCCAGAAGGTTCCCTTGGATCGCTTCCCTTTTGAGACCCTCCCCAGTCAGCAGCCACTAATCTGACTTCCGTCTGTTCTTGAACTTCATATATGTGGAATCGTATAGTATGTACTCTCTTGAGTCTGGCTTCTTTCATCCAATATTCTGTCTGTGAGATCTGTCCACGTTGCGGCTTGGATCAGTAAATTTATTCCATTGTATAGCTGTACCACGGTTTGTTCATCCATTCTCTCCTTGATGGATGTCTCAGCCGTTCCTGGGTTTTGGCTACTATGAGTAACACTGCTATGCTCAGACTTGTGTTAGTCTTTGTACGGACTTAAACACATTTAACCTAAGCAAGATTACTTGTGAATTCACAGGCTTGACATGCCAGTTTTATAAATATGTAACTATTCTACATGTTTATGTGAGCATCTTATGCTTTAAAAGTTTTGTTTTGTTTTTTTTGTACCAACCAAGCTCACCTTTTGCAGGGTTGACAGCTACCTGCCAAGCTACAGAATAGAGGTTAAGAAAATAGGCTGGCTCAGGGTGGATCCTCGGTAAGTGAATTAGCTCCTTTGAGCCTCAGTTTCTTCACCTGTAAAATGGAAGCGATAATGAAAATCGCCTCTCAGGACAGTTGAAAGGCAAAATTGGAGAATGCCATGAAAAGGACTCAGCACAGGGTGCTATACTGTCAAGCATGGGATTAACAGTAGTGAGTGATGAATTGGGCCTGTTAGATGCCAGCTCTCATTCCATCTTCATTTCAATCTTTTGTAATAGGTACCATTATTATCAACCTATTTTACTGATGAGGAAACAGGCTCTGGGAGGCAGTCACTTGCTCATGTTGGCATAGTTAGTAAGTGGCCAAGCCCCAGTTACAGAAGGTGGGGCAGGAAGGACCCAGGAAGGATGAGGCTCTACGAAGGATCTGAGTACCTTTTCCTCCTGCCTCTGTGCCCTTCACCAGCACCCACTCCAAAGGCAGGCAGGGGACAGTGGGACCCGTTTCTCTTTGGAGAGTGGAAGGAACAGGGCCGGACATTTCTAGGAGAGGCCAAGCATCGCAGCCACCAGGCAGGTTGGAGGACAGACAGGGCGGGTCCGATGGGGGAGGCAGAGGAAGCAGGAAGCAGGAGGAAAAAGCCGGCTCCTTGCAGCGCCGCAGCCACAGCCGCTGGGCATCGCTACCTGCCATCTGAAGGACAAGGGGAACTGCTGATCTCAGCGATTAGCATAACAATCCCCGATCCCACGTCCTCGGGGCCCAAAGCTGGGTCTGCACAATCCCATTTTGAGCCTGCTCTTTCTTTAGCTGGCTAATTATGGGGGGGCGTGCGGGTGCAGAGAGGGAGGGGAACAGGATCTTCTTAAAGGGCCCCTGCACCCAGGGCCCACGCTGGGGCTGGGAGCAGGGAGAGGACCCCAACAATACCTTCAGCTCTAGCAAAGTGTGGGTGCCATCACCCCAGGCCATCCTCACTAGGGATTTCAAACTGTTTCTTGCTTCAATCTTCTTTGGCTCCATTAGTGCCTAACTGGAGGGTATGAACTGTTCACAGCTGTATCCTGGGGCAAGGCACAGAGTAGGTGCTCTGATAAGTAGCTGAAGCATAGAGCCCATGGCTTCAGAACGCGGACTCGACCTACCTGTGTATAATGAGGACCCCGGATGTTGATGATAGAGGACACTGAGGCAGCCTCATCTTTGCAGGTCCCTCAGGGTCTTCTTCCTTTTGCCCATCCCCACCCTCAGCATCCTGAATCTCTCCTTGTCCCTCCAGCCTCCTGGCATTGGAAGGCAGAGAGAGAGAATGGGTGGAGCACAGGGATAGAGCAGGGTTCCAGTCTTAACTCTGCTGCTTATCACCTGTGTGATCTCGGGAAAGTCTCCTAACTGCTCTGAGACTCAGTTTTCTCAGCTGTAAAATGGGGACAATCAAAACTTGTTTTGGGGGGCTTCCCTGGTGACTCAGTGGTAAAGAATCTTGCCTGCCAACACAGGGGTGATTGGTACAATCCCTGACCCGGGAATATCCCACATGCCCTGGAGTAACTAAGCCCAAGCCCATGAGCCACAACTGCTGAGCCCACCTGCTGCAACTACAGAGGCCCACGAGCCCACGTTCTGCAACAGGGGAAGCCACCACAATGAGAAGTCCATGCACCTCAACTAGAGAGTAGCCCCTGCTCTCTGCAACTGGAGAAAAGCCCATACACGGCAAAGAGGACCCAGCACAGCCACAGATAAATACGTAATAAATAAAAACAAAACAAAACTGTTTCAGTGGAATTCCCTATTGGTCCAGTGGTCACGACTCTGTGCTTTCACTGCCAGGAACTCAGGTTCAATCCTTGGTTGGGAAACTAAGATCCTACAAGCTGCAAGGTGTAGCCAGAAAACATATATATTTCAAATATTATTTATATGCATTCACTAAAATGCCATATGGGAGTGCCTGTCACATGGTTGGGGACAAGTGAATTGGAATCCTCTCCTCGCCTTCCATAGACACATCTACTGTGTCATTGCCAACATAGCTATGGTTTATCAAGAAAGCAAAAGTGAACGTTGCTCGTTCATGTCTGACACTGTGACCCCGTGGACAGTCCATGGAATTCTCCAGGCCAGAATACTGGAGTTGGTACCCTTTCCCTTCTCCAAGGGATCTTCCTGACCCAGGAATTGAACCAGGGTCTCCTATGTTGCAGGCACATTCTTTACCAACTGAGCTATAAGGGAAGCCCTGTGGTTTATCAGGTATCCTTTATATGCCAATCTTTGCTCAGCACTTAGATTCTCTCTTCAACTCTCAAAACACACCCTGCAAAGTGGGTTTTGTACTGTTTGAAAAAGAAGAAAACAAAGGCAGAGAGTGACTTGCCCATGGCCACCCAGCTAGAAGTTTCAAAGGGAGGCAGGAGGCCAGCTGACTCCAAAAAACAATGGCTCTGGGGTCCAGGAAGCGACAGCAGACCGTCCCCCTTCTCAACTGACAGCCAGCCAGCCTCAGGTGTCTTGATCATCCGTGTGTGTTAAGCTCTGTGCTGAGTGCCAGCAGGGGACAGAGATGGGCACAAGACGGACATAGCCTGGAGCTGGAATCTGACCACAGGCAAGGAATTTCTGTGAGTGCTAAGGACCTTGCAGACTCGAGTCATGGTGGTGCTGTTGTTGAGGGATCAAACCCAAGTTTCTGATGCCTCCTGCATTGGCAGGTGGGTTCTTTACCACTAGCTCCACCTAGGAAGCCACAGAAAGTGTTCAATAATTGCTAACTGTTCCTACCATGATAGAAGGTGGCACACTCAGAGAGAGGGGGACTCCCTGCCCAGTCTGGGGGGCGGGGGCGGTGGGAGAGGGGTCAGAGGTGCTTTCCCAGAGAGGTGAGACTTGGAGGATGGGTTAGCCATGTGAAGGGCGATGGGGGCAGGTGGGAACAGCTTGGAGCAAATGCTCAATAAATATTTGTTCAATTAAAAAAAAGACTGCAAGGCCGGCCTGTAACCAGGGGGACAGAGAAAGCCTGACAGGGCAGGCTGGGGGTCCTCGGGAGGCCGGATCTCGGTGGCAGACTCCACTGGCAGGCTCTAGACCTTTCTGGGCTACAGGGTCTTCCTTGGCCTGGTCCGGCCCCACCCTGTGCCCCTGAAGGGAGCTGGACTCCCCCAGACTTGAATCCTGAAGCCCACGGGACGGAACGGTGGGGCGGGCTGGCAGGGCGGAGGTCTTCCTGGGCCTTCTCCCCCTAATGAGAATGGGCCGAGTCCCGGCGAGGCGCCTCCCCGTGCCCGCGCTGTCCGAGCCACAAAGGCCGGGATCAATGGAAGGCGGGAGCGGCCGAGGGGCCTCCTCTTTGTGTGGCTGTCTCAGGCCTGTTTGCGCCGCCGTCTCCGCGCCCCCATTGATCAGGCATGTGGAAAGATTCCGCCTCCCGGGCTCCCTTTGTGGCTGCGTTGCCAGGCTGCGCCCGGCGTGACTGCGCCGCGCGGGGCTCACCCGCCTGCGGTGGGCACCGGGCTGCGAGACGCGGTGAGGTCCTGAGAGGGTCCAGTTGCCAGATTTTAGCAAATAAAAATACAGGACGCCCAATTAAATGTATGTTTCTGGTAAACAACACATAAAGAGCAAAGCAAAAAGAATCAGTGTTAAGTATGTCCCAACTATTACATGGGACATACTTATACTTTAGAAGTATTTGTTTTTTTTCATCTGAAATTCAAATTTAACCAGGCTTCCTGTATGTTCATCTGGCACTTTGGGAGAAGAGGAAGCCGAATACAATTTAGGCTTATACTTCTCCTAACTTTAGTCGCTGGAGTTGGTTTTTGTTTGTTTTGTTTTGCTTTTTTTGTGTTTTTTATTTTTTTCTTTTCTCTTGGTTTGGTTTGGTCATATCTGCATGTGCCCTGAACAACTACTATTTATTCACTATTTAAAAAAAAAATGAACTCATTATTTTTTAATTTAAATTATTAACAGCGGTTTACTGGTGCATACATTACACACATCAATTTGAATAAACATCAAATGTACCTCCAGAGGCATTTTTACCTACGCAGACACCCATGCGATCGTACCCGATCAAGATACACTATATTTCCATCACCCCAGAAGGTTCCCTTGGATCGCTTCCCTTTTGAGACCCTCCCCAGTCAGCAGCCACTAATCTGACTTTCGTCTGTTCTTGAACTTCATATACGTGGAATCGTATAGTATGTACTCTCTTGAGTCTGGCTTCTTTCATCCAATATTCTGTCTGTGAGATCTGTCCACGTTGCGGCTTGGATCAGTAAGTTTATTCCACTGTATAGCTGTACCACGGTTTGTTCATCCATTCTCTCCTTGATGGATGTCTCAGCCGTTCCTGGGTTTTGGCTACTATGAGTAACACTGCTATGCTCAGACTTGTGTTAGTCTTTGTACGGACTTAAACACATTTAACCTAAGCAAGATTACTTGTGAATTCACAGGCTTGACATGCCAGTTTTATAAATATGTAACTATTCTACATGTTTATGTGAGCATCTTATGCTTTAAAAGTTTTGTTTTGTTTTTTTTGTACCAACCAAGCTCACCTTTTGCAGGGTTGACAGCTACCTGCCAAGCTACAGAATAGAGGTTAAGAAAATAGGCTGGCTCAGGGTGGATCCTCGGTAAGTGAATTAGCTCCTTTGAGCCTCAGTTTCTTCATCTGTAAAATGGAAGCGATAATGAAGATCGCCTCTCAGGACAGTTGAAAGGCAAAATTGGAGAATGCCATGAAAAGGACTCAGCACAGGGTGCTATACTGTCAAGCATGGGATTAACAGTAGTGAGTGATGAATTGGGCCTGTTAGAGGCCAGCTCTCATTCCATCTTCATTTCAATCTTTTGTAATAGGTACCATTATTATCAACCTATTTTACTGATGAGGAAACAGGCTCTGGGAGGCAGTCACTTGCTCATGTTGGCATAGTTAGTAAGTGGCCAAGCCCCAGTTACAGAAGGTGGGGCAGGAAGGACCCAGGAAGGATGAGGCTCTACGAAGGATCTGAGTACCTTTTCCTCCTGCCTCTGTGCCCTTCACCAGCACCCACTCCAAAGGCAGGCAGGGGACAGTGGGACCCGTTTCTCTTTGGAGAGTGGAAGGAACAGGGCCGGACATTTCTAGGAGAGGCCAAGCATCGCAGCCACCAGGCAGGTTGGAGGACAGACAGGGCGGGTCCGATGGGGGAGGCAGAGGAAGCAGGAAGCAGGAGGAAAAAGCCGGCTCCTTGCAGCGCCGCAGCCACAGCCGCTGGGCATCGCTACCTGCCATCTGAAGGACAAGGGGAACTGCTGATCTCAGGCGATTAGCATAACAATCCCCGATCCCACGTCCTCGGGGCCCAAAGCTGGGTCTGCACAATCCCATTTTGAGCCTGCTCTTTCTTTAGCTGGCTAATTATGGGGGGGGGGTGCGGGTGCAGAGAGGGAGGGGAACAAGATCTTCTTAAAGGGCCCCTGCACCCAGGGCCCACGCTGGGGCTGGGAGCAGGGAGAGGACCCCAACAATACCTTCAGCTCTAGCAAAGTGTGGGTGCCATCACCCCAGGCCATCCTCACTAGGGATTTCAAACTGTTTCTTGCTTCAATCTTCTTTGGCTCCATTAGTGCCTAACTGGAGGGTATGAACTGTTCACAGCTGTATCCTGGGGCAAGGCACAGAGTAGGTGCTCTGATAAGTAGCTGAAGCATAGAGCCCATGGCTTCAGAACGCGGACTCGACCTACCTGTGTATAATGAGGACCC
The DNA here is from genome assembly GCA_006408675.1 of Madoqua kirkii. Lineage (NCBI taxonomy): Eukaryota > Metazoa > Chordata > Mammalia > Artiodactyla > Bovidae > Madoqua > Madoqua kirkii. Next base: position 21,420 of record SJYC01143802.1, read on the forward strand.
CGGATGTTGATGATAGAGGACACTGAGGCAGCCTCATCTTTGCAGGTCCCTCAGGGTCTTCTTCCTTTTGCCCATCCCCACCCTCAGCATCCTGAATCTCTCCTTGTCCCTCCAGCCTCCTGGCATTGGAAGGCAGAGAGAGAGAATGGGTGGAGCACAGGGATAGAGCAGGGTTCCAGTCTTAACTCTGCTTCTTATCACCTGTGTGATCTCGGGAAAGTCTCCTAACTGCTCTGAGACTCAGTTTTCTCAGCTGTAAAATGGGGACAATCAAAACTTGTTTTGGGGGGCTTCCCTGGTGACTCAGTGGTAAAGAATCTTGCCTGCCAACACAGGGGTGATTGGTACAATCCCTGACCCGGGAATATCCCACATGCCCTGGAGTAACTAAGCCCAAGCCCATGAGCCACAACTGCTGAGCCCACCTGCTGCAACTACAGAGGCCCACGAGCCCACGTTCTGCAACAGGGGAAGCCACCACAATGAGAAGTCCATGCACCTCAACTAGAGAGTAGCCCCTGCTCTCTGCAACTGGAGAAAAGCCCATACACGGCAAAGAGGACCCAGCACAGCCACAGATAAATACGTAATAAATAAAAACAAAACAAAACTGTTTCAGTGGAATTCCCTATTGGTCCAGTGGTCACGACTCTGTGCTTTCACTGCCAGGAACTCAGGTTCAATCTTGGTTGGGAAACTAAGATCCTACAAGCTGCAAGGTGTAGCCAGAAAACATATATATTTCAAATATTATTTATATGCATTCACTAAAATGCCATATGGGAGTGCCTGTCACATGGTTGGGGACAAGTGAATTGGAATCCTCTCCTCGCCTTCCATAGACACATCTACTGTGTCATTGCCAACATAGCTATGGTTTATCAAGAAAGCAAAAGTGAACGTTGCTCGTTCATGTCTGACACTGTGACCCCGTGGACAGTCCATGGAATTCTCCAGGCCAGAATACTGGAGTTGGTACCCTTTCCCTTCTCCAAGGGATCTTCCTGACCCAGGAATTGAACCAGGGTCTCCTATGTTGCAGGCACATTCTTTACCAACTGAGCTATAAGGGAAGCCCTGTGGTTTATCAGGTATCCTTTATATGCCAATCTTTGCTCAGCACTTAGATTCTCTCTTCAACTCTCAAAACACACCCTGCAAAGTGGGTTTTGTACTGTTTGAAAAAGAAGAAAACAAAGGCAGAGAGTGACTTGCCCATGGCCACCCAGCTAGAAGTTTCAAAGGGAGGCAGGAGGCCAGCTGACTCCAAAAAACAATGGCTCTGGGGTCCAGGAAGGGACAGCAGACCGTCCCCCTTCTCAACTGACAGCCAGCCAGCCTCAGGTGTCTTGATCATCCGTGTGTGTTAAGCTCTGTGCTGAGTGCCAGCAGGGGACAGAGATGGGCACAAGACGGACATAGCCTGGAGCTGGAATCTGACCACAGGCAAGGAATTTCTGTGAGTGCTAAGGACCTTGCAGACTCGAGTCATGGTGGTGCTGTTGTTGGGGGACGTCTGGGAAGTTGTCTCTTGATGAAGTGATACTTGAACTTCAGGATAGCTGTGGGAAGATTGGAGAGGGAGGCAGGTTGTGGGGAGAGCAAGTGCAAAGATCCTGGGGCAGGGTGGAGCAGCCCTGGGCTTGCAGCACTGGGAGAGAGGATGGGGGGGCCCTTCATGGGCAGAGGTTGGGGAGGGAGGAAGGAACCCAGCCTTGTCCCTTTAAGGAATCCCTAAATCCGGACACCCCTCTCCTCCCCCACCTGAGAACCAATTAGGGTTCCCGAATTCAAGTAGAGGCTTTTGTGTGTCACGTGTTTGGGGAACAAAGCCCTCTCCGGCTAGAATAAAAGCTTCTATTCAGGAGCCAGTTTGTTCTCATTCTAATCGTCTCCACTTCAGCCTTGCCTCCTTCCCGGGTTCCCAGGGCCGCCCAGCCGGGCCTCACCTTCCCGCCTCAGCACCCCGTATTAGAGCCCTACCCAAAGGCAGGTGGCCGCAGACCCAGGGCTCAACCCATCTTCTCTTTCTGAAAGCACCTGCGACGCTGGCCTCTGCGCTGGGCTCCGGACTTGACTTGCATCCGCCCGGAGAGCTGTGACAATCCTCAGTGCGATCGAGGAAACTGAGGCTCAGAAAGTGTAGGGAACTTGCCTGAGGTCACCCAGCTAGTAAGAGGAGTCTAGACTCTAGAGCCCAAGCATTACGCTTCAGTACCCTCGGCTGGTCCTGGAGTAGGGCAGGCTGAGGGAGAAGGGAGCTGTCATTTTCACAAAGCCCACGGGGCCAGGCACCTGCTGGGTATTAGAGACTCCTTACAATGCCTTCGAAGAAGCAACAACCGAGGTCAAAGTCACGGGTAAGCTGGAACTCTGAACTCGAGGATGGAGAGACAGGAGAGTACTTTCATATAATGGAACCATTAAGAAGGATGTATTGAAATGGAGCGATCACTAATACATTGCCAAGAGAAAAAAGGCAATACTGAGCATAACATAATTCCATTTGTGTAAGAGAAAAAGGAAATATGGAAACACACAGAAACACACATGCACCCACTGCACAGTGCTACATGGGCAGAAAACATTTAAGACAAATACATAATAAATTGTATCCGTGTTTATTCCCCCATTTTGGGCTTCCCTGGTGGTAGATGGTAAAACTTCCCTGCTTCCCAGATGGTAAAACTCTGCCTGCAGTGCAGGAGACCTGGGTTTGATCCCTGGGTCAGGGAGATCCCCTGGAGAAGGGACTGGCAACCCACTCCAACATTCTTGCCTGGAGAATCACATGGACAGAGAAACCTGGTGCGCTACAGTCCATGGGGTTGCAAAGAATTGGACACAACTGAGCGACTAACACTTTCTTTATTCCCTTTGGGGAGTGGAAATGGAGAGTAGGAGGAGACCTCAGGACCGGTCTGTCTGTTGGAAAAAATATTTTCTTACCACAAACATGTATTTCTTTTGTAACATTTAATTTTGTTTTTTGAGGTTGACTTACCATGTAAAGTGTAGAATTCTGCTGCCTTTGGTACGTTCACAGTGTTGCGTGACTATCACTTCTATCTAGTTCCAAAATATTTTCATCCCTCCAAAGGCAAACCCTGTACCTGTTAAGCAGTTATTTCCGTTCTGCCCTCCCTTGGCTGCTAGCAACTACAAACCTCCTTTCTCTCTCTATGGATTTGCCTTCTCTGGCTATTTCATAGAAAGGGAATCATAAAATATGTGGCCTCTTGTGGTCTGGCTTCCTTCACTTAGCATCAGGTTTCTGAAGTTCGTCATGTTGAAGCAGGTATCAGTGCATCATTCCTTTTCATGGCTGAATTCTATTCCCAGGCATGGACACACCGCTATTTGTATCCATCCGTTCCTTGATGAACATTTGAGTTGTTTCCATCTTTTGTCATTTGTAAGTAGTGCTTCTATAGCCTGTCTTCAAGTTTCATTTGAATACCTGTTTTCAATTCTTTGGGGTATATACGTAGGAGCTGGGTCATATGGTAATTCTATACTTTTTGAAGAAATGCCAAGGTGTTTTCCACAACATTGCACTATTTAACATACTTACCACAGTGATCAATGCTTGCAATTTCCTTCTTAATTTTTTTTTTTTACTGTAGCCATCCTAGTGGGTGTGAAGTGATATCTCACTGTGACTTTTACTTGCATTTGTGTTTGTGACGGTTAATGACGTTGATCATCTTTTAATGTGTTTATTGGCCATTTGTGTATCTTCTCTACAGAAATATCTATTCTAGTTTTTTATGCATTTTTAATTGGGTTGTTTATCCTTTTAGTATTGAGTTGTAAGAGTCCTGTGGGCTTCCCTGGTGGCTCAGTGGTAAAGAATCTACCTGCCAATGCAGGAGACTCAGATTCCATCTCTGGGTGGGAAAAATCCCCTGGAGAAGGAAATGTCAACCCACTCCAGTATTCTTGCCTGGGAGATCCCATGGACAGATAAGCCTGGTGAGCAACAGTCCATGGGATTGCAAAGAGTCGGACACAACTTAGCAACTACAACAACAGAGTTGTTGTGGTATATTCTGGAGACTGCTGCGTGCTAAGGTGCTTCGGTCATGTCCAACTCTTTGCAAACCCATAGGCTGCAGCCCACCAGGCTCCTCTGTCCATGGCATTCTCCAGGCAAGAATACTGGAGTGGGTTGCCATTTCCTTCTCCAGGGATCTTCCTGACCCAGGGATTGAACCTGAATCTCCTGAAGCTCCCATATCGCAAGCAGATTTTTTGCTGCTAAGCCACCAGGGAAGCCTCCACTGGAGACTAGACCCTTATGTATAATTTGCAAGTATTTTCTCCCGCATTGTCAGTTGTCTTTTCACCTTGATAATGTCCTTTGCTGTACAAAACCTTTCAATTTTCATGAAGTCTATCTATCCATTTATGTTTGTGCTTTTGGTGACATAACTGAGAATCCATTGCCAAATCCATGGTCATGAAGAGTCACTCCTGTATTTCCTTCTGAGAGCTTTATAGTGTTAGGTCTTTGATCTATTTTGAGTAAGTTTTTAAATGTAGTGTGAGGCAGGGACCTACCCAACTTCATTCTTTTCCTTATAGAGATTCTATCATAATTGTTTTCAGTCTTTGTCCTTGCTATCTTAACCAATGATCTCCAAATTTTTATGATCAGCCATCCCTATAGGAAATCATCTTTGAGCCCATATCTCTAGTATATGTAGATGTACTTATTTTATTTATTTTTTGGCCACGCCTAGAAGCTTGCAGGATCTTAGCTCCTCAACCAGGGATCGAACTCTTGGCCCCTGCAGTGGAGTCTTAACCACTGGACCACCAAGTAAGATGGTGGTCCAGTAGATGTAATTATTTATAAAGTATATAGGTGTACAATTATAATATCTATGTTATGAAATGTATACAAAGGATCATTTTAAGAGATGAAATAGGAAATTCCCTGGCTGCCCAGCGGTTAGGACTCTGCATTTTCACTGCCAAGGGCCCAGGGGTTTAATGCCTATTCAGGGAACTAAGATCCCACAATCAGCATCTCAGTGCTTCCAAAAAAAAAAGACGAATAGGACAAAATGTAGAAGGCCTGGTCTTTTCTTGGTGGGTCACATCTTGAGAGTTCCCAGGGCTCTCGCCCTTCTCTGGAGCCTGCTGGTCCTGAGAACAGAGCAAAGTCAGCTGTCCTTCTCAAGGGACAGCTGGGGCTGCTGGTGGGAGGGTGAGCACTCCAGGCTGGATCTGATGTCCCTCTTCCGGGTTACAAAGTCTGGTGTCAAAGGGGCAGGTGTTTGAACCCTTGCTCTATCTCCTAGTTGTGTAAACTCAGGCAAATGGCTTTGCTTTCCGAGCCTCAAAGAACATGAGTGAGTCAGTGAGTGAGTGAAAGTCGCTCAGTCATGTCTGACTCTTTTGTGACCCCATGGACTATACAGTCAATGGAATTCTCCAGGCCAGAATACTGGAGTGGGTAGCCGTTCCCTTCTCCAGGGGATCTTCCCAACCCAGGGATCAAACCCAGGTCTCCCACGTGGCAGGCGGATTCTTTACCAGCTGAGCCACAAGGGAAGCCCTCAGATAACATAATCCTCACTTATGTCATGGACTGGCACCTGACAATGTCTCAGTAAACCATAATGGACTTCCTTGGTAGTCCAGGGGCAAACACTCCATGCCCACAAAGCAGGGGGCCTGGGTGCAATCACTGTCAGGGAATTGGATCCCACATGCTGCAGCTAAGACTTGGCACAGCCAAATAATGAAAAAACAAAAAACAATGATCATTATTACTATACTTAAGGGGCCAAGTTCTGACAGACCTTCTGATCCTCTTCTTCTAGCAAAAAAATTCAAGGCAGGTACCCCTGGTTGGAGGAGCTGAAGGAAGGGATAGGGAAGGAAGCAGGGAGAGGCCACACTGGAATGGGCCAGCCCACACTCTGAGGAGCAGTGTGGTGTGATGGGTGAGACAGAGGTGTCTTGAGTGGAGAAGCCTGGGTGGCCTGTTCTTCCTCTTACCAGCCACGTGACCTTGGCCAGATGGTGACACTTCTCTGAACCTCAGCAGCCTCATCAGTCCAAGGGAGATAATAATAATTGCACTTGCACCGTATTATCATCTAGTGAGCAAATGAAACAGCACGTGAAAGTGCTTGCCCTGCCAGAAGAGCTTGAAACACAGCAGTGATTATTATTACTACTTGACACCTAAAAAGGATACTGTATCTACCACCCCATTTACCCGTTTGTTCATTTTATCCAGATTTATACAGTGCCAACTATGTGCCAGCCATATGATGGGGAACAGGAGAAGACAGTCCCTACTTTCAAGAAGCTTACAACCTAGGGATACATAGGCATTAACCAAGCATGTGAATCTTTGAATCTTGCCACATGTGAATCTTCACTGTGGCAGATGCAATGAGGGAGAAGGAGTGGGGAAAAGGCAAAAGAATAAAAGATCAGAGAAGTGATGTGGGGAAGTCCTGTAGGGAAGTGACCTTATCCGGAAACTCGAAAGATGGAAAGAAAGGAAGCAGGTGCAAAAGGCAGGGATGTTCCCGGCTGGAGGCAGCATGGTCAGACTGGGGAAGGGTGTCCAGGCTCAGGCAAAGGTGCTGCAGGTTGAGTAAAGGGGGCTGCAGGCTGAGAGAAGAGGGAGACGGGCAGGCATTCCAGGATGAAACAGATGCTCCTGGCTGGAGGATGGTGGTTCCAAGGCCCTCCATGGAGAAAGGGTTTGGTGATTCCAGGTTCTGGAAAGGCCAGCTGATCAGAGAAAAGAGAAGAGGTAGGATGTGGGGGAGATGAGGCTGGAGAGACAGACAGATGCCACTTTATCCAGAGTTTTCTGGGCCACTGTGTTTGGATTTTATTCTATCACTGCAGGAAGCTATTAGAGGGTTTTCAGCTGGGGCAGAGAGCCAGAGCAACCGCTGGAATACCAGGTGTATTTTACAGACGTCTTACTGACGGCATGGTACCCAGACCTGGTGGTGGACGAGACAACGCATAGAAATGATTGGATTCTAAAGTGGCTTAGAACCAGCCTGGGGACTTCCCTGGTGATCCAGTGGCTAAGACTCCACTCCCAGTGCAAGGAGCCAGCTTTCGAACTCTAAGCATGGAATTAGATTCCACATGCTGCAAGTAAAGATCCTGCATGTTGCAACGAAGACTGAAGATCCTCCCTTGCCACAGTTAGGACCCGGCATGGCCAAATAAATAAATATTTTTTTAAAAGAACCAACTTGTGTGAAAATCCCAGCTCCCTATTTCTTTGCCATGTGACCTTGGGATGTTATATATCCTCTCAGTGTCTGGGTCTCCTCTTCTGCCAAGTGAAGTTGATAAATGCACCTGCCTCAGTTGGGGAGAGAAAATGATATAAGTCAATTAATATGTACTGCTTAGCCTGGCATATTGTAAGCTGTGATTAATGGTAACTATCGTGCCTATTCCTCTTATTATTGTTTTTCTGTTATGTCCAATAAAGAGGTGGGCCTGGTGATGGAATATTTGACTTAATCCCAGGTAAACATTTAGCACTATGGTTGGAACATAACAGACGTGTAGTAGGTATTTGCTGAATGAATGAATGGATGAATGGATGAGTACATCTTTCTCTGTTTCTGGTGAGAGAGTTCCATCCTGCATCCAGTCTACCAGCACTGCTTGAGCCTTAATGTAGACCCAGCACCATGCTGTGCAGTGGGTGTAGGAAATGTATACACAGTTCAGTCAACACGGATGCCCACTGCCTCTCATTCAAGGAGTGCCCACTCCTCTATTTCTGCTTTCTGATCCAGCTCAAATGCCAATCTTCCTTTCTTCTCCAACCTGCTGTACCTTCCCTCTGTTGAGCCTGCAAAACTCTCTTAAGGTCTTATGATGGTCCTACTTTACTTAATATACTGTAATTTGTCCCTTTACTGGAGTGTGTAAGAAGAGGAGTACGTCAAAGTTGTATATTGTCACCCTGCTTATTTAATTTATATGCAGAGTACATCATGAGAAACGCTGGGCTGGAAAAAGCATATGCTGGAATCAAGATTGCAGGGAAAAATATCAATAACCTCAGATATGCAGATGACACCACCCTTATGGCAGAAAGTGAAGAGGAACTAAAAAGCCTCTTGATGAAAGTGAAAGAGGAAAGTGAAAAAGTTGGCTTAAAGCTCAACATTCAGAAAACGAAGATCATGGCATCTGGTCCCATCACTTCATGGGAAATAGATGGGGAAACAGTGGAAACAGTGTCAGACTTTATTTTGGGGGACTCCAAAATCACTGCAGATGGTGACTGCAACCATGAAATTAAAAGACGCTTCCTCCTTGGAAGAAAAGTTATGACCAATCTAGATAGCATATTGAAAAGCAGAGATATTACCTTGCCAACAAAAGTCCGTCTAGTCAAGGCTATGGTTTCTCCTGTGGTCATGTATGGATGTGAGAGTTGGACTGTGAAGAAAGCTGAGTGTCGAAGAATTAATGCTTTTGAACTGTGGTGATGGAGAAGACTCTTGAGAGTCCCTTGGACTGCAAGGCGATCCAACCAGTCCATTCTGAAGGAGATCAGCCCTAGGATTTCTTTGGAAGGAATGATGCTGAAGCCGAAACTCCAATACTTTGGCCACCTCATGCGAAGAGTTGACTCATTGGAAAAGACCTTGATGCTGGGAGGGATTGGGGGCAGGAGCAGAAAGGAACAACAGAGGATGAGATGGCTGGATGGCTTCACTGACTTGATGAACGTGAGTTTGAGTGAACTCCGGGAGTTGGTGATGGAAAGGGAGGCCTGGCGTGCTTCGATACATGGGGTCACAAAGAGTCGGACGTGACTGAGTGACTGAACTGAACTTAAATTCCTTAAGCTATGGTTTTTCCAGTAGTCATGTATGGATGTGAGAGCTGGACCATACAGAAGGTTAAGTGCTGAAGAATTGATGCTTTTGAATTGTGGTGCTGGAGAAGGCTCTTGAGAGTCCCTTGGACTGCAAGGAGATCAAAGCAGTCAATCCTAAAGGAAATCAACCCTGAATATTCACTGGAAGGACTGATGCTGAAGCTGAAGCTCCAATACTTTGGCCACCTGATACAACAAGCTGACTCATTGGAAAAGACCCTGTGGCTGGGAAAGATTGAAGGCAAAAGAGGGCAACAGAGGATGAGATGGTTGGATGGCATCATCGACTCAAAGAACATGAGTTTGAGCAAACTCTGTGAGATAGTGAAGGACAAGGAAGCCTGGCATGCTACAGTCTATGGGGTTACAAAGAGTCATATACAACTTATCAACTTGACAAAACAGCAATGAACTCCTCAAGAACTGGCAGCAAGTCTCATTCAGCTGTAGATTTCTCCAAGGGAGCTGACTTGGTAGAAAATGCATATTGGATTTATTCGGTGGGAAGTGAAGAGACAAAGATGGAACCACTGAGTACTTGGGCAAGAGTCTGCAATATTTGTTTTAATTTGGCTGTGCTGAGTCTTAGTTGTGGCACCTAGAATCTTCACTGTGGCGTGCGGGATCCAGTTCCCTGATCAGGGATGGAACCAGGTGCACTGCCTTGGGAGCTTAGAGTCTTAACCACTGGACCACAAGGGATGTCCCAACCCTTCTCTCTTTGGATCTCTAGGTTTTTCCATCTGTAAAGCAAGAAGGCTTCAGAGGTTCTTCATGGCAGCTATTCTCAGCCTTTCTGAAACTGGGACACTCCTGTTGGAATGACAATCCCATATAATGCATAATTCCATGGATATTCAGATAAGATAGTCAGAAGCTCTGTATAACCCCAACTCTTCCTGGAAAGCACATCAGAGAGCACGTCCGAAGGTCAGGGAGCAAGCGTGATGTTATTTATAGACATAACCTTGAGTCCGTCATTCCTCATTTGTTTATTTCTTTCTCATCTTTTCTTTCTTTCTTTCTTTTTTTTTTTGAAAGTAAGTAACACATTTTCAAGCTTCAATAGAGGGAGCATTTAAGAATACTGGTCAGAGGCTTCCCTAGTGGTCCAGTGGTTAAGAATCTGCCTTGCAATGTAAGGGATGCATGTTCGATCCTTGGTCAGGGAAGTAAGATCTCACATGCTGAGAAGGCTGAGTGCTGTGGAACCCATGCGCCACAAGAAGAAAGCCCTTGAGCTGTAACAAGAGATCCCATATGACACAACAAAGATCCTCTTTGCCAAAATTAAAAAAAAAAAAAAGAACACCAGGTCAGAAGCCAGGAGGCCTGCATAGAAATCCCCTCTTCACCACTTCTGAGTTGAGTAACTTTGGACAATTTACTGAGACTGGGTTTCCTTTTTTCTTTATAATTGTTATTATGATTATTAGTTTACTCTGAGCCTGGGTTTTCTGGTTCAGAAAAATTGTCTATATCTACATGTACTGTGATTAGTTACATGCCCAGTGGCTTAGCGGTAAAGAATTCGCCTGCCAATGCAGGAGACTCGGGTACAATTCCTGGGTGAAGAAGATCCGCTGGAGAAGGGAATGGCAATCCACTCCAGTATTCTTGTCAGGATAATCCTATGGACTGAGCAGCCTAGCAGGCTACAGTCCGTGGGGTCACAACAGTCCGACACAACTGAACACACACGCACACATAACACCAGAAGAGTATGACACGAAGCTGAAGGCTGAAAACTACGCTTTTGCTTAGCTTCTCCAAAGTTAATCTTTTGTGGTTTTCTGACTCATCCTTGGGGGTCCTAAGTACAAGTAGATTTCTCTGCTAAGATGCTAAGCAGATTTATGGGTGTAGCTCATTCTTTCTTTTTTTTTCTAATATGATTTTTAAATTTTTAAATGTTTATTTGGCTGTGCCAGGTCTTAGTTGCAATACTCAGGATCTTTAGGTGAGTATGCAGGGTTTTTTGTTTTTTGTTTTTTAGCTGCAGCACATGCAGTCTTAGTTGAGGTATGTAGGATCTAGTTCCCCAGCCAGGATCAAGGGTTGGGGTCTGTATTGGGAATCTTAGCCAATGAACCAGAGAAGTCCCAGTAGCACATTCTTTCTTTGCCTGGTTACTCTTTTCCCCACTGTCTCTTCCTATCTTCCTTTTATTTATTTATTTTTAAAATTTTGCCTTTTTAGTAAAGCATGATATTCTTTCTTATTGAGCTATAATTTAAATAAAGTGAAATGTACATGTTTTAAGTGCATAACTTGATGAATTTTCATATATAACTACAACCCACAGGAAATAAGATGCAGACCCATGTGCATCTCACCACATGTGACTATGGGCACTTGAAATGTGGCTGGTCCAACCTAGGAAGTGCAGTAAAGTATACATTGGATATCAACTAATATAGAAGATATCTTAACAATTGTATTTGGTTGACAGCTCTGGTTTGCATCTTAGTTTTATTGGACAGTGCTCGTATAGAAGAACATTTTCATCCTCCAGAAAATTCTTCCTTGCTTTCCAGGCAATATCTTCTCCCTTCTCCCTTCCCCCCAAACAAACACTATACCAATTCCTCTCCCCATGGATTCAGAAGTTTTGTTCCAGAACTTCATATAAATGGAATCACATAATATGTATTTTTAAAGGTTCAACTTCTTTTGCTCAACATAATGTTTTTGAAATTCATCCATGTATCAGTCATTCATCACTTCTTATTTTTGTGTAGTATCTCATTGTATGAATAGATCATACGGTAGTTTATTCATTCTCCTATTAATGGACATTTGAGTTGCTTCCAATTTCTGACTATTATGAATAATGCTCCTATGACCATTCTTGAAAAAGTCTTTCAATGGTCTCATCAATTATATTTACTGTGTTTTTTCTAATTGTTAAGATGACTCCATACCCACAAACTTCCCAGGTGGTATTGGTGGTAAAAGAACCTGCCTGCCAACACAGGAGGCACAGGAGATGTGGATTCGATCCCTGGGTCAGGAAGATCCCCTAGAGAAGGAAATAGCAACCCACTCTAGTATTTTAGGCTGGAGAATCCATGGACAGAGGAGCCTGGAGGGCTATGGTCCATAGGGTTGCAAAGAGTCAGACACGACTAAAGCAACTCAGCACGCACTAACAGGAAAAATCCATTTGCATACTAACGCACAGTGTGGGCCCCCACCCCTGTTTGATGTTAATGGTTTATGTTTGGAATAAATCTTTTGAAACCTTTTCCTCCACATATGGAATCAAGTATTATTATTATTCCTGGCAAAGGGAATAGCTACCCACTCCAGAATTCTATGGACAGGGGAGCCTGGAGGCCCACAGTCCATGGGGTCGAAAAGAGTCAGACTAACACACACACTCATTATCATTATTAATAAAATTCTCACTTTGCTTCTTCCTCTCTTGATTTCCTGACCTCTGGAGATGTCTGCGTGGCTCTTGACTCTTGCCCTGCTTGTTCTAAAGTCCCTAGAAGACCAAAACTGGAAAAGACATAGGGATGGTCCTGGGAAGGCAAATACATGGCGCTTCTTCTATATTCCTTCATTACCTGTATCCATGTCAGATATCGCTAATCAATCACAGCTTTCTATCCTTGCCCTGCCCCAGCCACTACTAATCAATAGAAAAACTGAAACCAATTTCCCATGTCTGAAGTAATGTGGCCACCTTCCATTTTGCTGATGAATAAACTAGGGCTCAGACAGGGGAAGAGCCTGCTTCAAGGTCAGAGATGGAGCCCCAAGCTCCTGACTTCCTAATGCTTTTTGCTACTATATTCACTGACTCCAGAAATGATTTCCCAGGGATACCTGAAAACCTGGTCTCTAGGGAAAGAGCAATTTATTCCCCAAACAGCGCTCACAGATGGGACCCTCTCTTCTAGGCAGCCCCTCATCTTTATGCCGTGCCTGACTGTAACCAAAAGCCCCTGCCAACAGACTGGCATCCCTTCCCCCACAGACCGCAGGTTTCTGTGCTTCAGGTCTGCAGTTTCAGTTTCCCAAAATAAACATCTAAAAAAATAAAAAATAAATAAAGGAGGCAGGCTCTTAACATCTTTGTCTTCAGCCCCAGAATTGTGGAATTATTAACTGACCACACTAAATCAAATTGTTAATTACAACAGAGGCGACTTCAGATGCTGAAACCGTGAAAGTCCCCAAAGCATCTGCCTTTCACCAACACATCAAACTGACTCTGGCTGTCATTGGAAGCGACAGTGAGAAAGTGGGAGAGTCAGCAGGTCTGGACAGACTGTGGGTGTTCTCAGCTGGGCAAGCAGAATAGTTTATTTAATTCTCTCTCTGCCAGGGCAAGGGGGAAAAGTCAGAGAGAAACAAATGGAGACAGAATGTAGCCTAATGTTTGCGTTGGGGTGAGTTGGGTTTAGACTGGCTCCACACCCTTGCTAGTCGTGTGACGCTGGACATGTCATTTCTGGTATCTGAGTTTCAGTTTCTTCATCTGTAAAACAGGGATGTTGACAGAACCTACGTATTGGATTATTGATTGCAGTGATTTAAACAACTTGCTTAAAAAGCTGCAGTCTTATAGTAGCAGTTTTATCTCTTGTATTTAACTTTAGACTGTAAGCTCTGCAAGGGCAAGGAGAGCTGCCTGCCTCATTCATTGTCGCAGCCTCCAGCGCTAGCACAGAGACGAGTTCTAGGCAGGGATTTACTGAACACCTCGTCTAAGCTATGGTCCTGCGGATGGAGATGATGGTGCACGAGACTAGAAGCAGCTTAGCACAGATACCCTGCCCTTAAGTAGCTCTCCTGCCAGCCTCAGAGTCCAGAACTTCTGTAATAATAAATACTTTGTTATACATGAAGTAAGTAGATTCATAATATAGTAGTTCATGGTGGAGATTCTGGAATCAAACTTGCTGCCATTCTGATCTTTATTAGCAGGTTTGCCTCTCGATGCTTCTGTTTCCAGATGGGTAAAATAGGAGCCCACCTAACAAAACTGTTGTAGGGACTGAATGAGTTTTGTGAAGCAAAGTGTCTGTTTGTGTGTATGCTCAGTCACTCAGCCTTGAACATACTAATTGCTCAATAAATCTTCGGGACCCCCATGGACTGTAGCCCACCAGGCTCCTCTGTCCATGGATTTTCCCAGGCAAGAATACTGGAGTGGGTTGCCATTCCCTTCTCCAGGGGATCTTCCCAACCCAGAAGTCAAACCTGAGTCTCCCGCACTGCAGGCAGATTCTGTACCCATCTGAGCCACTGGGGCAGCTCAATAAATCTTAGCTATTACTTTTCCCATTTACTATGTGACTTTGGACAAATTACTAAACTTCTCTAAGACTTTTTCCTGGTCAGTAAAATAAAAATACAAGCATTCCTACCTTGAAGAATTGCTGAAAGAATGAAATGAGAAGATTCCTGAAAAGTGCTTAGCACAGTGCTGGTATGTGGAAAGTACTTAATAATTTCTAAACGATAGTAATAGTAACAATAATGATTAAAAGAAAAAGGTGCTAAAGGAGAAAAGAGTAAATTTCATTTTGATGGATAGACACAGATCTAAGAGAAAGGTTTATAACAGGTAAGTGATTTTTTTTCTAACAACTTTATTGAGATATAATTCACATACTCAGTGGCTCAGCGGGTAAAGAATCTGCCTGCAGTGCAGGAGGTGTAGGAGACATGGGTTCAGTCCCTAGGTCAGGAAGATAACCTGCGAGAGGAAATGGCAACCCACTCCGGTATTCTTGCCTGGGAAATCCCATGGACAGAACAGCCTGGTTGGGCTACAGTCCATGGGGTCACAAAGAGTCGGACATGGCGGAGCATATACATACACAATTCACATACAGTACAATTTACCCACTGAAAGTTTATAATTCGATAGTTTTTAGTGTGTTCACAAAATTGTGCAACTATCACCACAATCAATTTTAGAATATGTCATCACTCCAAATAGAGACCTGTATCCACTAGCAGCCACCCTTCTTTCCCTAAACCTCCAGTTTTCCCACCACGGAAACCCTAGACAACCGCAGGTGCACTTCCTGTTTCTGTGGACATCTCAGGTAAATGGAATCACACAGTTATGTGGCCTTTTGTTTCCAGCTCCTTTCACTTAGCATCACATCTTCAAGGTTCATCCACTTTGTAGCAGGTCTCAGTATTGAATCCTTTGTATGGCCAAATAATATTCCATTGTATAGATTTGATAGATATTTCAGTTGTTTCCACTTTTTGGGCTATCATGAATAATGCTGCTATGAACTGACATGCATAAGTTTTTGTGCGGATTATGTTTCCCTTTCTCTCTGGGGGTGTATACCCAGGAGTGGAATTTCTGGATTCTATGGTAACTCAAGTTTAACCTTTTGAGGACCTGCTTTTCTAGACTGTTTTCCACAATGCTGTACCATTTTACATTCCTACCAGCAGTGCACAAAGGATCCAGTTTCTCCACATCCTTACCAACAGTTGGTATCATCTGTCTTTCTGATTATAGCCATCTTGGTGGGTGTGAAGTGGTATCTCACTGTGGCTTTGATTTGTACTTTCCTGATGGCTAATGACGTTGGGGCATCTCTTCATTTGCTTATCAGCCACTTACATATCTTCTCTGAAGAAATGTCTATTCAGATCCTTTGCTCATTTTTAATCGAGTTATTTATCTTTTTATTGTGGCTTCCCTGGTGGCTCATTGGTAAAGAATCTACCTACTGTAACGAAGGACATGTGAGTTCGATCCCTGGGTTTGGAAGATTCCCTGCAGGAGGAAACAGCAACCCACTCCAGTATTCTTGCCTGGGAAGTCCCATGGACAGAGGAGTCTGACAGGCTATCCTTTTATTACTGAGCTGCACGACTTCTTTATGTATTCTATATAATACAAGTCCCTTAGCAAATACATGACTTGCAAAATTTTTCTCCTCTTTTTTTTTTTTCACTTTCTTTCTCATTTTTTGGTTTTGCCCTGCAACATGTGGGATCTTAGTTCTCAGATCAGGGATCAGACCCCTGCATTGGAAGCTTGAAGTCTTAACTGTTGGACTGCCAGGGAAGCCCATTGTTCTATTCACTTTCTTGATGGTGTCCTTTGAAGTGCAAAGGTTTCGGATGTTAATGATGTCCAACTGGTCTATCTTTCTTTTTATAGTTTTAGGTCTTTGAACCATTTTGAGTTGATTTTTGTATATGATGTGATGAAGAGATGACATTTAATTCTTTGGCATGTGGACATCCAGTTGAAGAGATTGTTCGTTTCCCATTGAATTGTGTTCATGCCCTTATCAGCAAATCAGTTGATCACAAGGTATTATTTCTGAACTCTCATTTTTGTTCTGTTGATGTATGTATATATCTATGTATACCCTTATGCCAGTTCCACACAGTCCTGAAAGGAACTGAATTTGAACTGGACGAAGTTAACTGGACCTGGGAATACACAGTCACAGAGTTTCCTCCGAAATGCTTCAGAGTATTTAAGGTGTTTTCGTATACATAATCTCACTTAAGTCTTGTAGCAATTCTGGGAGTAAATGCAAGTCCAGCAGTTCAGTTCAGTTGCTCAGTTGTGTCCGACTCTTTGCGACTCCATGAACTGCAGCACGCCAGGCCCCCCTGTCTCTCACCAACTCCAGGAGTCCACCAAAACCCATGTCCATTGAGTTGGTGATGCCATCCAGCCATCTCATCCTCTGTCATCGCCTCCTCCTCCTGCCCTCAATCTTTCCCAGTCCAGCAGGTTGAGTGGCAAATCCCTAGACCCACACAATCAGAAATAGTGGTGGTTCCAGGACCAACCTGTGAACCCCAGGACTCTTGATCAAGTGCTCTCATTAACCCCACCCAATTACTTGCTGTCCAGAAATTTGGGGAAAGTAAAAAGTATATAGAGAAATTGGGGTACAATTGTGGGCGGAGGGGAAGGATGTAAGACTGATTATAAATGTTTGGCTCCTAATCAGCTTGTGATAAAATTTCCCTTCTCCTCCTGCATGGACAAGAAATGGGATGTTCTGGGTAATCCAGGGTTTTGCATTTTCAAAGAATGAGAACACAGTGAAATTCTCTCAACACTAAAACCGCACAGGCTGTAATTTAATCTTTAATTTTGTTGTTGTTGTCATTCTAGAAGACTCTTTAGTATATTCTAAAGCAGTGTTTCTTCAAAAGTGGTCCAAGGAAAACCTCAGCTATCAGCATCACTGGATACTTGTTTTAACATGCCATTTTCAGAGCCCCCATCCACCCTGTGTCTACTGAAAATCACTGGGTGATTTTTTTTATGCACGTTAAAGTTTGGGAACCACTGCTTTGGAGCAGTAAAAATCAAATTATGAACATCAGTTATCATTGCACTTTGGAGATGCGGGCATTCTGCTTAAAATGAGAATTCTGGATAACAGATTAATGGACCTCATTTCCTTTAAGTCTTGACTAAAACATCACCCTCCCTATGAGGACTGTGAGGACGTTCCTGATGTGAAATTGCTTATCACCTTCTCCTCCATGTCCCCTACCCTCACCATCCCTCTTCCTTCTCCCTGGCACTTACGGTTAAGGGTTAAGTAACTGACAAATCACCAATTTTATTTATCTATTTATTTATTGTCTGATTCCTGTCTCTAGTAAGCAAGTTTCGCCAAGGTAGCTGCTAGGAATATAGCACCAAGACAGTGTCTGGTAGGTAGCAGGTGTTCAATAAGTATTTGTGGAATGAATGAATCTGCCAAGCTGCATCTCGGTACTTGAGTGGAATGTCATTGGCCCACTGTATTTCTCAAGAGGATTTTTTTAAAAGTATAAACCAATTTATGCTTTAATTTTCTGAATGGTTTTTCAGGGTGTGTCATACTAGAGAGAAAGGACTGGAACCGAATCCTCTGATCTCCAAATTCTGGGACCTGGGCCAGTTGCTCTAAAGATCATTTTTTTCCTTAATGCCGCTGAAATCTTCATTTTACTGTGAGGACCATCCAGTTACAGCTGCATTGTCCCATGAAGGCTACCCCTCGAAGGACTCCTTGCCCCTACAGTGAAAGTGGAAGGAAGCAATGAGACTGAGATGAACCTGCAGTGGGAGGGGACCTCTGTAAATTCACCCCACATGTGACAGGTAGTGACAACAAGTAGACGCTTCCTCCTCTGAGGTCTTGCACAAGGACGATGATAATAAGTGGATCTTCTCTCACCCGGCTTGTCCGGCTCTGCACAAATGATCCTTACCCATCTCCCACCCTCCAACAGCTAGTACCCAACAGCACTAGCACCAAAATCAGTGCTCACGGGCGCTTGGGGCCCCCTCCTTCTATCTCCCCATTGGCCCCATTTTACACATGGGAAACCTGAAATTTAGACCTAGGAATGGTTAGTTCCCTAACAGCAGAGATGCACCCTGCTGACCCCTACCCATGTCTCTACCAATACACACCTGATATTCCAGTTTGTATTAAGATGGTGAGAAATACCATGTGTGGGGGCACCCCCCCACCCCCAGTAGGGGTGTCTGAGAAGTTGTGGAACCAGTCAGAGATGATAAAAACAGGAAAAAGCAAGTTTGTTTCTAGTGTTATGCACACAGGGTGGCAGGATATACCTGCTGAGTGTTCCCAGAAAGTCCCCAAGGAAACCATTAACTTGAGTCTCTCACGTACTTCTACCAGAGGTGGCTGGGGTGGGGGGCGGGGAAAGTTACTGAGAGGAGGGGGATGGGCATCCTTCCAGAGGTCAGGTTTACGTTGCCCAGAGCTCCTGCACACATTAATAAAAGGTGGTTGACTTGAGGGTGGAGGTCAAGGTGAGCAAGGGGCTTGTCCAGCGAGGACTGTCACCGGGTCAGGGAGAGTGGACTGAAAGGGGGTGGTGAGGGAAGGAGTGGAGGTGAATTTGGGGGGGGCTTGTGTGGCGCTAAGACCGCCAACCCCAACCCCCGCAGGATTGAGGATTTGGGGAGGAGTGGCTGCTTAGCCTCCTGCTTTGACCCTTTCTTGACTGGTTTCTGCCAGGGAATTGACGAGAGCCTGTGGATTTGGAGAGATGGGGTAGGGAGAGTGGCCTGAATCTGCCGTGATCCAGGGTGGACTAGCCGTGATCCAGGGTGGACTAGCCGGGCTAGAGGGAGGGCGTTTAATGGGTGGGCGAGATGGCTCCCAAGAGCCTAGGGCAAAGGCACTAGACGGCCTCAGAGACCTAGAAGATGGGGATGTGGGGAGAAGGAAGGCGGGAAGGCGTTTGCCTCCATGGGGAGCCCTTTAAGTTGAGACGGACCGAGAGAGGTTATCTTCAAACACACTGGGCAGGCACCTTAGGTTCTTCCAATCCGATGGGGTGGGGGTTAGAACTCTGCAAAAAAAAAAAAGGGGGGGGTCATTCAAAGAGGAAGGCGCACAGCTGAGCCAACGGGCTCCTAACCTGGAAGCGGGGTGTCGAGGGCCCTCTGGAGGCGCTGACCTTTCCCCCAGCCTCCATAGGGCCTGGGCGGTGAGCCTCTGGGACCCGCTTTCCCGAATCTAGACGGAAGTTCGAGCAGGGCTGACCAGGGTTAACCAGGGAGTGAGGCAAACGGTGGCGATTCCTCACACTGGGGAGGTGGGGGCAGTGGGTACCCGGCAAACCAAGAACGCGAGTTCGGAGCAGGAAGGTTTCCTCAAAATGACTATAGAGTCCACAGCTGTGGAAGGAAGGGGTTGGGGGTGGGGGAACCCGAGAGGGAGTCTCAGAAAGGGTCGAGGGAAACTAACACGGTTTCTACTGGGGTGCTGATGGAGGCTTCCCGCTCGGGACGCGATGCACCGAGAGGGTTCCCCGAACTGGACTTGGGGGGGGCTGTATGGGACACTGGGAGTGGACCGAGGGCAGCCGAGGGGGGAACTCTTAATTAGGTTTAGCGGAAATTGGGGGCTCGGAGGGCGATTCTCGCTCCGACTGGGGGAATGGAGGGATACTCACCAGTTGGAACGTGAGGGCACTGGGGGGCTATCTCCCACCCGACCCAGGGAGATTGGGGATTTCTTAGATTCTAGATACCGGGGAACTGGAGGGAGGACTAGGGATGGGGGGGTCCCCGATCCGGAACCGAGCTACCTTGAAAACACCGGGAAGCTCTTCATTCCGGGAGGGCGTTCCCGAGGCCCGGCCCCCGTGCCGGGGTGGGTAGGGGGTGCGGCCGCGCCCAGGTCCCGGCCCGCCTCGGGTTTCGAGGGGGTCTCTTTCGCCCTCGGGGA
>SJYC01143803.1:0-20578 GCA_006408675.1 Madoqua kirkii
GGGGTCACTGGGGGCAAAGGACGGGGGAAGGGGGGAAGGGCGCAGGGGCGCGGGCCGGTCCGAAGGCGGGTGTGTGGTTACAGAAGGGCTGCGCGAATACTTCGGCCAGTTCGGGGAGGTGAAGGAGTGTCTGGTGATGCGGGACCCCCTGACCAAGAGATCCAGGTGAGCCCCTCACCCCCTCCTCCGGCTCCCGGCTCGCCCCGCTCCGCCGCCACTCTCTGCCTTGTAACCATCTGCCTCTCCCTCACTACGGCGCGCAGGGGTTTCGGCTTCGTCACTTTCATGGACCAGGCGGGGGTGGATAAAGTCCTGGCGCAGTCGCGGCACGAGCTCGACTCCAAAACAGTGAGTGGCCCTCGGGGCTTCGGGGGTCTTTTGGGAGAGGGAGGTCGCTGGAGGAGAGGGGCAGGACTCTGTGCGGGATTGGGGGGGCGGCAGTTGGATGGGATCCCGGGAGAAAGGAGGGAGTTTGCCGAGTAGAAGGGCTGCCACGCTCTGAAACTTTGTCAGTCGAGTTGAGGGGAGACGGAGCTGCAAAATCCCAAGCTTGCTAAGCGATGTTACATCTCCACCCCACCCCAGTCCCTCCAGGACTGGGGAGGGACGGTGAGGCTGCCTCCCCCTCCCTGCACATACTAATCTTGATGCCTAGAGAGGAGCTTGGGGTGGGGCTAGGTCCCTCCCCTAACCCAAGTGGGGTGAGTCAGGGCTGCAGTGACCCACCCGTGGCTTCTCTGAACTCCAACTAGTACTTGGCTCCCCCCCTCACCACTACCCCATTGCAGACCAATGGCAAAGCATCATTGAATCCCCTCTCCTTCTCTCCCTCCCTCCCCTGACTTTTGGTCAATGAGCTCCTGGCTTTGTGTGGAAGATGTGAACCTGCTTTGCCCGTGGAGGAATTTATGAGGAGGGCCTTGGCTTGCCTGGAAACAACTCTTGCCGGCTGGGTCTGGGGAGAAGCCGCTGGCTAGGCATTCAGACTGGGAATATTTTGCTGCTCTCCCGCAGCTCCCCAGTGTCTTGGGCCCTGCAGGGGGCGCTGGCCCAGGCCCCGGCTCCAGGGGAGAGGGGAGAGGAGAAACCCGAGGAAGGGCTCCTCTGTGATGGGGTGACTGTCTGCCAGGGACAGTGCGACCTCTCTCCACACTCCCCCACTCTCCTCCAGCGCTGGGCCTCCCTGCTTGGGTCAGTCACCGGCTCCTGCTTACCTGCAACAATAGCTGGTTGTGCCCAAGAATTTGTTAAACTACCGCTTGTCCCCAGCTCCTGTTATCTCTGCCCAGTGGCTCCCACTCTTGCCCGCGGTAATGAGCCAATGAGGCCAGGCCTCAACTTTGCCGGCCCTGAAAGGATCTTCTTGGCGCAGACTGAGTGACCCAAGCTGGGAATGGAGAGACAGTGGCCTATTGTTTTTGGTGATTATCTGCCATCAAGCTGCCTGTTCTCCTACCATCTCCTGTCCTCAGAATGCACTGATGGCTTCAGAGGCACTCAGGAAGCCGAGATGTTGGGACTAGGGTTGGAGCTGGGGGGCGGGGGTATGGACTATGGACGAGAGGAAGAGAGAAGGGAGGAAGGAGCAAGAGATAGGCATCCTTCTGAGATGCAGGACTTTGAAAAGGGCAGGGGCTTTGTGTCTGGCGTTCTCCAGCCTGGGAAAGGGGTGGGGTGGAAGGGAGGCTTATTGTGGGGAGTCTATTTTGGGTTCTGACTTTCACCTTTTATTTACTTGTTGGGTTTTATGTTGCCAGCTGTGAGTCAGAGTGGAGGTAGGGTGTGTCAGCGGCTGGTTGTGCGTGGGTCTGTGGGCTGTGGCTTAGGTACCATCTCCCCTTCAGTGTCTGCACAGGGGGACTGTCAGAGGTGTGTTCTGGTGGCCTCCAGGAGAAATAGAAGGATGAACATGTCCACTGAGATACAAAATCGGTGGGCAGCTATAATTATCCCTGGAGCCCCATGGGATTTGGGGAGAGAGGAAGCATTGCCCAGTGTGGAGTTTGGAGGTTCCTTCTCTGTGGGTAGATTCCAGTGGGGGAAACAGGAGGGCTGTTCCCTGGTTCGTGCCATTCAGGCAGTGAGAAGACAGAGTCTGTTGCCTAGAACTAGGCTGAGTTTTGAACGGAAGGAACTGTGGGGAAAGACAGATGTTGCCTGTGATTGGCTGGTGAACTTCTGAGTGGTGTCCACCCACGTGAGTGGCAAGATACTCTGAAATGACTGGGCCTCAGAGGTCCTGTGTTGATCACAGTATCTCGAGCTCTGCCTTTTGATGTTTGTTGGTACGAATATAGTACCTGGGAGTACCCAGGTGCATCTTGCTTTTTCCCCTTTGGTTGTTCACGGCCAAGGGCAAAGGTGGCCCGCTGGTAATAGCACCTTTGTTTGTGCAAAGAAGGGCAGTTCACAAAGGAAGGCTTTCACCGGCCTTATCTCATTTGATTCCATGCAGCTGCCTCTGGGAAAAGTGGGTGCTATTGTCCCCACTTTGCAGATGAAGGAACTGAGGCTCAGAGGGGTCAGGCAAGTTACTAAGATCACAGACTTGGCCAGGGGCCCAAAGTTTCTGAGTCCAAATCCCGTGCTCTTGCATGTCACCAAAGCCTGTGCTCTGTTTCACCCCAAGCTGACCTGTACCATCAGGGAACTGTTTGCTTGCACCATCAATCAGGAAGGACTGTTAGATGGCGGTGGATTGGGAAAACAGAATGGAGTCTACCCTTGTGGTTTATGAACTCTTATCTCATAGCCTTTTGCACGCAAAGATTGTTGCCATTCCCAAGGCTCCCGCAATCTGGATTGCTGCCTCACCTGGACAAGTATCTCTCAGGCAGGAAGGGCTTCAATATACCTGGTGCCAGAAGGAATAAGTCTGTTCTTACTTTTTCTCTGGTTCTTGCTGAGGGCTAGACAAAAAGTGCTTTGTAAGCATTACCTCAAATAATCTGCAGAGGACCCTTTGAGGTGGATGTCAGTATTGGCCCATTTTGCAGGTGAGCTCAAGCCTAAGGCTCAGAGAGGTTAAGTCATTTGTGCATGATCTCACAGCTGGGAAGCAGTGTTAAGTGGGATTTGAACCCAACAGCCCAGCTCTAACCATTACATCTTCCTGCCAGAGGCTGTGGTGCTTTCTGTCACTTCTGTGTCACCTCTGTGTCCTGGGATGAGAGTAGTCCTCAGATCTTCAGGCTATGTTTAATAACCAAGGCTCCTCTACCTCTGTCTTCTCTTTCAGATTGATCCCAAGGTGGCCTTTCCTCGGCGAGCACAGCCTAAGGTAGGTATGTCTGTGTCTGGGAGCAGCTCTGTACCACCGGTAGAGATTTTCCCATCATTCTCTTCTATGGAAGAGGCTTCTGGGTGGAGTGCTAATGGCATGGCATGGGGTGGGAGGAGGGAGGATTCCTGATGTCCTTGCTTTCTGGATTGCAGACACGATGCATTTTTCCATCTGTGCTCTGGGGTGGACTAGGGAGAGGGGGCTGCGTGTGTTGAGAGAAAGAGGAACCCCTTGGGGGATTCATTGCCCTGTATTTGAAGTCAGTACACTTTGGATTCTGGGCTTCCTTAGTGGCTCAGAGGGTAAAGAATCTGCCTGTAATGCATGGGACACAGAGATTTGGGTTCAATCCCTGGGTCGGGAAGATCCCCTGGAGGGGGGTATGGCAACCCACTCCAATATTCTTGCCTGGAGAATCCCCATGGACAGAGGAGCCTGGCGGGCCACGGTCCATAGGGTCGCACAGAGTTGGACACAGCTGAAGTGCCAGCATGCACGCACGCAAACTTTGGACTCTAATTCTGTGACTTTGGAGATCACAACTTCTGTGCCTGCACCTCTGAGGTGGGAGGGACTCAAATACAGCCCAGATTTACCTGCTGAAGCTGAACTAGAGACAGGTCAGGAAGCTACATCTGACCCCCAGTGCCCCGCCCCCCCCCCAGCTCCCCTTACCTCTAGGATGAGGTGCGTTGGGCTTGCAGAGAGGGAAGGGATCCTAGCATCTGTTACCTGTTATCTTTCAACTTGGGTGCCTGTGGCTGCCTTCCTAAATGTTCTTTGTCCCTGGTGCTGTGGCAAGTTTTTCTAGGTGCCTGCAAAACAGCTCTCTGAGCAGTGGAGCCATACAGAATTCAAAACTTTTGGTGCAGCACAGGGGCCTAACAGTGGTATTCCAGTTCCCAGGGAAACTAGCTACATCTTAATTTTTAAGCAGTTGAAAACAGGAGACAGGCGGTGGCCTGACTACAGTCCTGGGAGCAGGACCCCTGAATTGGCTGATGTATCATGTGTCCCGGGACTAGGTCCCTCTCCAGGAGGTCTCAGTTTCCCCCTTTGCAAGGGGTTGGTGGAAACTGGTAGCTTTACGATTCTGAGTCATGGCGCCTAGCTCTGGCCACAGTGAAAAGAGAGGGGCAGGTCTGGGGACACAGGAAAAGGGCATCCCTGCCAGGGTCCAGCAGAGGGCCTGAAAGCAATTATGGACCAGGTATTGGAAGGAAGCCGCACCAGGGAGCACATGGTCGGAATTGGGTTAATTCCATTAAGCAGTTTGGTGACAGAAGGTGCTTTAGTGCTAGGATGGGGCTGGGAATTGCCGTGGATTAGCCATGCGCTCCTGGGGTAATTAGGACCATGTGTTCTTCCTAAAACAGGGTTGGGGCCACGGGGCTGCCAGAGGTTGGGTGGGAAGAGGTTGATGAGGAAAATGTCGGTGTTAAGTTCAGGGGGACCCTGGGATGGGCCTTGGCCTCTTCTAGGAGTGGCTCGTGGGGTCTTCGAGGTACGGCTGTAGGTCTGGGTCACTGAACCAGCCACCCGCTTCCTGACACAGACCCCAGGGAGCGAGCCAGGGTGTGGGGTGTACAGCTGCCTGTGACGGGCCCAGAGGTGGGAGTCCAAGGGGGGAGTTTGGGTTGGTGTTGGGGGGAGTCTTCTGAGTAGCTGGGGCCACAGAGAGCTTGTCAGCTGGCACCCCGGCAGGAGGGCTGGAGCCCCCGCTGGTGGCGGCAGGCCACAGGACTCAGATGCCCACTTTCTCATTCCCTCCCCGAACAGATGGTGACTCGAACGAAGAAGATCTTTGTTGGGGGCCTATCAGTAAACACCACGGTGGAGGACGTGAAGCAGTATTTTGAGCAGTTCGGGAAGGTGGGTCTGAACTAGGTAGTGCTGGCTGGGGGTCAGGGAGGGGGCAGGGGGGCCGGGCACGGGGTATGAAAGCCCTGTGGAATTTTGGTCGGTAGCAAGCGCGGAGTCCAGCCAGGTCATTCCAATTCCTGCAAGAGTCGCAAAGGGGGCTGGGTCCTTTTGTGGGTGAGGCTGGGCCAAACCCAGCGTTCAGGCTCCTGGCCTATCTGTGGGCTTCAGACTCTGTGTACGCGTCCCCAGGGAGGGAAGCCACACAGTAGCTATCCCTGTTGTCGCCCTTCTCCTGCTTATCTTCCTTCTCCTGAGGGAGGCTATGCTCCCGAAGCCAGTTCAATCCAGTCACCCCCTTGGCCTCCTGGGAGTCTGCACCTGTCCAGTCCACAGGGTGGTTGTACCTTCCCCCACTCCTTCCTGCTAAGGATGATAACAAGGCAATAAATATGACTCCCAGTTGTACTCAGAACTCTGCTTGTGCAGGTGGGAGCTGGGGTTGGGGGGCTTGCAGATCTCTTAGCTTATCAGGAAGGGGCTGCAGAGACCACCCCAAATTCCTTCCTGCTCAGTCCCAGAGAACTGGTTCTCAGCTCTGCGGTGCCTGGAACTTAAATTTTTGGGCCATTTAGTCCATGCAGAAGCAATGTAGTGACATCAGACAATAGTGTGTCCCCCCTTTCCCAGAAAGGGGACCGTGTGAACATCAAGGTGCCATGGAGAGATGGCTAGGAGGGGACCAAGTTTTACTTAAGCCTCAGGGTGAAGTAGAGATTTCTGTGCCGAGTCCTGGGGTCCCTGGGCTTTTCAGACGTGAAACAGGCTGCCTGCTGGGTCTCACCTTCTCATCAAGGCCCTTTCGGTTCCCTATATTAGGTGCAGGGCACAGGAGAACCGTGGCTTGGGAATGGGACATGAGCTGGTGACTGAGTGGGTTTCCAGTCCCCTGCCTCTAGGGTAGAAGGCGAGCGGGTGGGAGGTCCCTGGCCAGCGTGTGCTGGCGATGCCTGGGCCAGAGGCCTAGGCTCAAGGCGCCTCCGCAGGGACCCGGGTACCGGATCCAGGGCAGGTTGGGCGGCCTGGGCCCCAGAGGGAAGGGCGCTCCTGGGAAGCAGCAGGCCTCGCTCGGGCTCCGGTGGGGTGTCTTTGTGTCTGAGCGCCGAGCATTAGAGCTCGCACTAATCTGATCCAGCAGCTGTGATTGGAGGCCGCCTGCCCCCGGGGCCGGCGTTGCCATGGCAACCGGGCCCCAGGAGAAGCCGTCAGCGGCCGCGTCTTTTGTTCGGGCCTAAATCGGCGTTGGCATGTGAAACCGGCCCGGGGAGGCCAGGGGGAGCCGGAGAATAGGCTGCCAGGGAGCGAGGGGGACAGCCGGGAATGCCAAGGGCCCCGCGGCGGGGGGGGGCCCCCCCGCCCGGATCGAGGGGCCGCCGCCGAGGGGGGAACAATGGTCAGCCGCCATGGCTGCCACTCAGGCTTAGCGGCCGCCGAACTTGGCGGCTCCCACTGGTCAGCAGGCCTCGGCCGCCTCCCCTCCCCCCTGCCCGAGCCCCCCTGCCCCTGGGTTCCCATGGAGACCAAAGCCTATTAAGGACACTGGGCTGGGAGCCTCCCTCCCCTCTGCTGGCCCCAGGAGGGGACGCCAGTGGGGGGTCCCCTGGACCCCCAACCACTTTTCCTTGCTCTATTCCCTGGCCTCAACCCCCTTTGCCCACTCCGGGTCTGTCCAGCCAAGGCCCAGGTTGAAAGGTGGGGGGTGGCCAGGGCTGGCGGAGCGAGAGGGGTTGGTTGGAGGAAGGGCAGTGGATTTGGGCTGAATCAGGAACTCAGCGGCAGGATAGGGAAGGAGGGTGTGGCTGGGTTCATCTATTCATTTGTTCAAAAAGTAATCGGGGAGCACAAGTCCCGTGATGGATAGGCTGGTCATGACTGACCTGGCGCTGCCTTCATGGAGCCTTCAAAGCCAGTGGTGTCCAGTCGTTTATTCTCTAGCTTCGCCAGCCTGCCCCATGTGACTGTGGGCAAGCCCCTCTCTAATAAAGGTAATAATAATAATAACAGCTGCTATTTATTAAGTGCTTACTCTATTCCGGGTGCTGAGTTAGGAGTGTTGCATGCAGATCTCCTTTAACACCTCCCTATAAGACACAGCTAACGCCCCATTTGACAGATAACGAACTTGAATCGCAGAGACCTAAAGCTGCTGGCCAAGGTTACTTTCCAGCTCCCAGCCGGTCCTACTCAAAGCCTATGCTTTTATCACAAGCTCCCCCTTTCCGGGTTTCTCTTTTCTCTGTGCTACACATGAAGTGTCCCTCCAGTTTGGACGGCTGAGCTGATTTGGGACTCAGAATGGGTCCATAAGGATTGGAGCAAGGGTGACACTGAGCTGTGCGGCCCTGGGTCAGGCGCCTCTTTGGGCAGAGAGATGTCATTTTCTCTTGAGATTCTCCAGGGACTCAGCTGCCTCCTGACTTACTGGTGTGGGGGGATCCTGATTCTCCTTGGGGAAAGTCAGGGTCCCAATTGCTGCTTGGTGCCTAAGAGCTGGAGGACCACCCATCTCAGGGGCCGCCCTTTCCACTTTAACAAGGCGGATGACAGCCTGGAAAGAGAGCAAAGGCGAGTGGGGAAGAGGCTGTGCCCAAAGGCCTCAGGAAGTTTTCCTTGATCCCTTGGGTGTCTGACCATTTGAGGGAGGGTCAGCAGCTGGAGTGGGAGGTGGAATGGGGAGAGGCAGTGTCAGAGGCAGCCCTTGATTTCCACCCAGGATGAATCCGACCTTAGCTTAACCCCGTGAGACAGCTGACATTGGCTGAGGGCAAGGAGGAAGCAGCAGATGTAGGCAGAGGGAAGCTGGGACTGCGGAAGGGAAGAGAAGGCCTGTGGCTGTCTGTGCATCCAAGAGGATGCCTTGAGGGAGCAGCAAGAAGAGAAGACTTGGGGTCCAAGGGATGGGGGATAATGCAGAACCCCCCCTTCCTCCACTCTCTCCCCTCCCCCAGTCAGTGGGAGGCCCGCAGCCCAAGCACTGAACTCTACTTGCTTTAATTACAGCCTCTAGCAAAAGGAAACCTCAATTAGAGGAAAAGATCTGTACCGGGAGAGGGGAGTTGGGTCTGACTGGAGTGGCTGCTGGCCTCCTGGCCTTTTGCAAGTAGGAAAGAGGCTTTCACTTCCCCATCTCCTATCTTACTCCTCTGTTTTCTCCTCTAGCACCCACTGTCTGCCTCCTCCTACTCCTCCCAGGCTTGATCTGGGATGTGCTGTGTGACCCTGGACAGGTGACTTTACCTCTCTGAGCCCATTTCCTCATTGACAGAATGAGGCTCTTACCATGCAAGGAGAAGATGGTGGGGCAAAGTGCCAGGCATATAGTGGTTGCTTAATATTTGCAGGAGAATCTGGTGGTTGAATGGTGGTGCTGTGGCAGCCAGTTGGGGTTGCAGATGGATTGTTGTCCCCCACCCAGGAAGCAGGTTGAAGATAAACCCTGGACTGGGCAGGAGGGGAGTGGGTGTCGGAGCCCTCGCTCCTGGGTTGTGGTGGAGACCCCCAGATCTGGTGGGTCCTCCACGGGAGCTCTGTTTTAGGTGGATGATGCCATGCTGATGTTTGACAAAACTACCAACCGGCACCGAGGTGAGTGTGGCCCCTCCCCCTTCCTGGGCTGGGCTGGGGGGCCTGTGGTCAGCCAGGGGGCTACAGGTCACAGCTGCCCTTTCATCTCGCCTCCTGACATCCTATCCCCGAGGATCTGCATCCTCTCCCGGGCCTGGCCTTACAGAAGGCTTTTGTCCCACCGTTTCCTGTGCTAGAAACTTGCCGAATTGCAGACACCCGAGAGGAGAGGAACGGAGGAGTGGACCTCTCCTTCCCCTGCAACTGAGCCTCCGCCCCCGCCCCAGCCGGTGTCTGCTGGGCTTACCTTGTCCCTGGTAACCAGAGCTGGGGCCCGGCCACCCTGGGGTCAGGCTGACTCTACATTCTGCGCCTGCCACTGGCCCCCTTGCCCCAGCCCTGGGCCCAGCCCAGCCCCCTTGCCCCTGGATCTGTGAGCATCTGGGCCACCGGGCGTGCACTGCCTGCTTGTTTTTTTCCCAAGGGCCTTGCCTTCTGAGAAATACCATTCCAGCCCCTGGGGCACACCCAGAAGGAGGCAGGGTGGTTTCTCCAGTGCCTTCAGAGCTTTGGGCCTTTTAGCCTGTTTGGGGGATGGGGTATGTGCTGGTATGTGTGTGTGTGTGTGTTTGTATCTATGCATGTGAGGGTATTTGATACTGAACAGTTGTGTAGACCTAGCATGTCAGGGTAACTCATATGCACACAGGGGCCTTTATGCCTTTGTGATCACTAGTTAGAGTGTTTCTGTGATGTATGAGTCTAGGGGTGTGTATGTGTGTGTGTATATCTGTATACAAAAATATACTTGTCCATGTTCATGTCATTTTTAAAAGTATTTGTGTGTGTATTTTAAAAGTATTTCTATTTCCCTCTCTGGAAAGCATCTTAGGAAGAGAAAAGGCATGTTGAATGTGATTTGCATCACAGCCCTGCCTCTTTCTAATTTGCTATGTGATAGTGGGCCAGTCACTTCACTGAGCCTTGGTTTTCACGTCTATGATTTGGGAACTGAAATCCTGTCTCATCACGTAATTGAGAGGTTGCCAGGGTGCGGGCGAAGCCTCTCATTAATTCTTAGACACTTGCCTGTAAGAAGGGAGTGGGTGCTGTTGGTATGACCTGGGGCTGGGTTTTGACCAGGAGCCCAGTTCTGACCTTGCCTTTGCCCTCCAGGGTTCGGCTTTGTCACGTTTGAGAGTGAGGACATTGTGGAGAAAGTGTGTGAAATCCACTTCCACGAAATCAACAACAAAATGGTGAGCAAGTGGACTTCCCTAGCGGTGCAGTGGCTAAGACTCAGCGCTCCCACTGCAAGGGGGACCGGTCCAGTCCCTGGTGGGGAACGTTGTGCACGACGTGCAGAGGGGGACTGGGGCTCCAGCCTGAGTCAGCCGGGGAATGCTTGGCGGCTCTGGAGGCAGAGAGGCCTCACAGTCGGAGGGCCAGAGCCAGTCTTTTCATCCCCCTGAGAGTGTGGACAGGAATATGGCGGTTAGAAAGCACAGCTGGTGGACTCAGAGGGACTTGGGCGGAAATCCTTATTCCACTGCTTCCTAATCTAGTCATTGGACAGTTGACTTCCCCTGTCTGAGCCTCAGTTCCCTCGTCTGTAAAACGAGAGTGTCAGTAGTACCTCCATCCATCTCAGGGCCGATGTAAGCATTTGATGAACCACTGCATGCTCAACCCATCTCTAGCACACTGGATCACGCCAAAAAATAGTAATTACGAAATGAACAAGAGGCCTGCCAGGGAATAGTAGGGTCCATGACCCTGGGCCTATAGGAGGGACTGACTGCCGGATCTCATTGCAGGTGGAATGTAAGAAAGCTCAGCCAAAAGAAGTGATGTCACCAACGGGCTCGGCCCGGGGGAGGTCTCGAGTCATGCCCTACGGGATGGACGCCTTCATGCTGGGCATCGGCATGCTGGGTATGTGCTAGGCCTGCGCCTGTGGCTCCTTCCTGCCCAGAACTGCACCTGGGGCCACCAGGAGCTGTGTGAGTGTTGCCTTTCCTCTGTGGTCTGCCCTCCTGTCTGGGGAGACAGTGCCCAGTGTGTGTGGACCAAGGATCTCAGATCTGGCAGTCCTAACGAAGGTGGGCCATTTGGTTGTGGGGTGCTGCCCTCTGGTGGTGACTGAAAGAATGGTCCAGTTGCTCCTTATTAATTGGTCCTTCTGTCCATCCCACTGTTCAATTTGTTTGTCCACTCATCCATCCAGTAAGTAGTTATTGAGCAACTATAAATGCTAGGCCCTATGCCAAGAATTACAGCAGTGACTTTCCTTGGAGCTTTATGGTCTGGCAGGAAAAACAAATAAGTCCCTGGTGGCTCAGTGGTAAAGAATCTACCTGCTAATGCAGGAGACACGGGTTCCATCCTTGAGTCAGGAAGCTTCCCTGGGGAAGGAAATGGCAACCCACTCCAGTATACTTGCTTGGAAAATCCCTGGACAGAGGGGCCATGGGGTCGCAAAAGAGTCGGACAAAACTTAGTGACTAACAACAAAAACATAATGGATTTGGGATGGAGAAGCATAGGGGCCAAGGGAGCACGGTCATAGTGAAGCTGACCAAGACTTGGAGATGCTAAGATATTTAAGCTGAGTCTGAGGGTTGAGTAGGAGCTAAGTCATGGGAGGGCAGGGAGCAGGGGAGGATAAAAGTGATGAGGCAGATGTCACAGCATTTACAGACGCACAGGCCTTTGGGAAGGTAGAGAGAAGCCTGTTTCTTCTTGTTTGTTCAGCTAATATTTATTGAGCAGCTTCTGAGAAATAGGACCTGCCTTCATTGTAATTCCCATTAAGTGAGAGATAAGATTAAACAGGCCGTGTCACCACAGACTGACTGGAGGCTGTGGGAGGCCCGAGGAGGCACCTAAATCGACCTGGGGCTTGGGGAAGCTCCTTGGGGAAGCTCCTTGGGGAAGGGGGTCAAGGTCACCATGAGCCTTGGAAGATGAACAGGAGTCAGCAGTGCTTGGGGCCCTTGACCAAGGGTGAAAAATCTGAGCTGGGACCCCAAGAGGGTCACAGTCTTCCTGGAGAGACAAGCTGTGTATACACAGAAAGAGAACACTAACAAGGGGGTCTTTATGCTGGAGATGGGGGAGGGGTGCCCTGAGGACTCAAGAGAAGCGGGTACAGCATGGGCTAGAGGGGCAGGAATGGGATCACAGGAAAAGAGGATGGGATCATACCCACCAAGCAGAACACTGTCTGCTCCTGAAGTTTTGTTTTTGTTGACTTTTTATTTGAAAGTAACTTTACATTTTCAGAAGAACTGGAAAAATAAAGTAGTAGTACCAAAAAATCCATATACCATTTACCAGATTCACCTGTTGGGTTTTTTTTAAGATTTTTTTTCCTAATGTGGATCATTTTTAAATCTTTATTGAGTTTATTACAGTATTGCTTCTTTTTTAATGTCTTGGCTTTTTGCCTGAGGTCATGTGAGATATTAGACTTGGTTGGGGGACAACCAAGGATTGAACTCTTAATCCCTCTGGAAGGTAATGTCTTAACCAGTGGACCGCCAGAGAAGTCCCCAGGTTCGCTTATTGTTAACATCATACCCTATTTGCTTTTCTCATTCCTCTATAAGTATATGTATATATATACACACACATATGCGTACACACACACATATATGATACGCTTATGATTTATCTCTAAATCATTTGAGGGCAAATTACTTCAGTGTGTATTTCTCAAGATTAGGGGTGTGCTTTCATGAAACATTATAATTATCAACTTCATATATTTATATTGATACAATATTTTAATCTACTATTTTCTGATTTTATCAGTGGATCCAGTACTGTTCTTTATAGCTATTTCTGTCCTCCAGAACAAAATCCACCAGAATCAGTTTTTGAATTTAGTTGTTCTGTTTCTTTAGTGTTCTTTGGAACTCTGAGAAAATTTTCTTTTCAAAACAATTTATTAGCTGGTTTTACCCCTTTTAAAAAGTGGGGGAGGGGACTTCCCTGGCAGTGCAGTGATTAAAACTCACTGCTTCCGCTGCAGTGGGAATGGGTTTGATCTCTGGTTGGGAAACTAAGATCCCACATGTGCTTGTCGAAGCCCCCCACCGCCAAAAACAGTGAGGGTGGGGAAGAGAAAAGAACAACTCTAAGCAACAGAGAATCATGGTTAAGAGACTTGGAGCCAGTCAGATCTGATTTTGAATCCCAGTTATACCATTATTACTCATTATGTGATCTTTCTTTCAAAGCTGCAAGTATCTGTTATATGCATACTAAGTAGTAGGCACTGTGCTGGTGATGGAGAGACAGAAATAAAAGATGGAGAAGACAGAAAATCAGCTCTTGAAGAAATCCTGGGATAAGTTCAGATACTGGTCATCAGTGCTATGAAAGGGAAAAACCAGGGTGACATGATAAATATTGAAAGGAAAAACCAGGGAGAGTCACATGATAAATACTGTTGTAACTGATGAGAGAGAGTCTTTTGTGGGATCACCTCTTGTACAATGAGAAGGACATAGTCATGTGAAAACCTAAGAAACAGTGTTCTAGGCAGAGGAATTATCATGTGCAAAGGCCCTGGGGCGGGAAGGAGCTTGTGAATGTGAAAAACAGCATGGAGGCCGGTATGGGCCACAGGAGAGTGAGAGGGGCAGGGTGTAGATGAGGAGAGGATAGAGGCAGGAGCCAGAGCACAAAGAACCTCGAAAAGGGTTTGGATTATTCTCAGCCAGTGTCACCTCACTGAGCCTCAGTTTCTCTACCTATAAAATGAGGCTCCTAACTGTGCCACTTGGGATTCTTATGAGGGTTAAGGAGAGAGCAAAGTGTGCAGTGGGCTTTGTATAGGGCTTGGCATGCAGACAGTATTTATGTGGTACATGTGATTATTATTTGTGATACAAAGTGGGGAGGGGAATTCGTGATACATCCTCTCCCACAGTGCTGTAGATAAAGCATCTGACACTGGTCCCCTTGCCTTATCAGGTTACCCTGGTTTCCAAGCCACGACCTATGCCAGCCGGAGTTATACAGGCCTCGCCCCCGGCTACACCTACCAGTTCCCTGGTAAGTCCTGCCCAGTGTCCCTCTGCGGCCAGCATGTCCCCGGTTCCTGGGCAGTCTGACTCCTCAGAGCAGTGTTCAGGGGGTGGTGCATGGCTGTGGGGAGGTCTGCCTGCTGGAGGTTAGGAAGGAAGGGCATGTCTGAGGAAGGAGCGCCTCTCCCCACCCAGCACCCCCTCCTCTCCTGAGAAGCAGGGGGTGGGGCTCCCTGTGTGGCCCTGCATGACACCCCTCCCTCCCAGGATGACCTCTGCCTGTCTCTTGCCTTTCCTCCCTACCCGCCTCCAGGGTTGCCACTTCCACCAAAAGGGCATCAGGCTTGTGGTTGGGAGTCCCTGCTGAGGGCCAGTGTTGGCTGTGTCCTTACGGAGTCACCTATAATGACCATGTGCTACAATGAGCTCCTTCCAAGGCAGATGAGACCTTTTGAGACCCTGATGCTGAAAAGCAATTTAAAACCAGGATGATCACCACCCTTATTTGCAATTCAACATAAAAACAACACTAGCCCTTCCCATACGTGGCAAGAAGCCCAACAAAGTTCTGAGCCTTTCCCATGATGACTATTCAATGTTTTTTTTTTAATATCAAATATCATATTTTTGCAAGGCTCTTGTTTGTTTTTTTGGTCTTATTTCTCTGGAGGGTCCCCTAAGCCCTTGCACCTTGGGCTCTCCAGCTATGACTCCTCTGTGCACATGACCCTGACTAGTCCTGATAGTGATCTCCGGGGGGAGGCGGGATGAGCCTGATTTTCTAGGTGAGGAAATGGGCTCAGAAGGGAAAAGTCACTGCAAAGATGACTCATCTAGAAGGTGGCAGAGCTGCTCTAGGGTCATTGCTTGCCTGCCCCCAAAATAGGAGAAAAAGATGGATTCTGGGAGATGTTTTAGTGCTTTCAGACCTTTTAAGAAAAACACCAGGGACAGAAGCCCCACCATCTCCCAGTCCCCAGGGTGTAGGTGGCAACTCTGCCCACTTGTCCCCTCCCTGTTGGTCTCGCCTCTGCCTTTGTCTCCTTCCCCACCCTGGCCTGCTGGTGACTGTGCTCTCCCCATCCCCAGCTCTCGGGTCCTGTGCATGGCCTGTCCCGTGGGTGCCTTCGTCCTCCCTGGGCCACGCCCAAGGGGCCTCTCTGCATCTTCCTAAGCTGTTTTACGTTTCATTTTAGAATTCCGTGTAGAGCGGACCCCTCTCCCGAGCGCCCCAGTCCTCCCCGAGCTTACAGGTCAGTCGCTCGGATTTCGTACACCTCACAGGCCACATGGGGGAGAAAGAGAATGACCCAGGGACCGACCCGGGAAAGCCAGGGGGACCCTCTTCTCCTGCCCTCCGGTCCTCTGGCGGTGCAGCAGCCTCGGGCACTGGCCAGTCTGCGTAGCTACATGGTCCTTAAGGGTAGGGCACAGGGCCAAGCCCAGCAGATGGAGGCGAAATCACTCATTCATCCATTTGACAATATTTATCCAGCGCCTCCCGTATGCCAGGCACCGTATGGCGCTGGGATCCAGCGGTGACCCAGCCAGGGTCTCACACTCAGAGCGGAGTGGGCGGGGTGGGGCGTCAGGATGCGGTGGAGGGCGTGGCTCCGGTGGTGGGCGTGGCTCCACTCTGCCCCTGCCAGGAGGCAACATAGAAATCCGGTAGGTTCCGATCCCATTTTTTCCAAGAGAAGCCAGAAACCCGGCTTTCACTTTCAAATGAAATTTTCAGTTATTTTCAGATATTAGCAACGAATTTCAAATTTTTAAGTTCCCCGGGGACCAAATTAAACCTATTTGAGGGCCGAACCCAGCCTATTTGCAACTCGTGGGCAAGTAGGGCGATGTGTGCGGCCATCCTGGGCCATTTCTCCAGCTGGAGTTTTCACCTGGGTCTGTCAGCTCAGCTCTGGAGCTGGGGCCGGGGCGGAGGCCCACGGCAAGGGGCAAGGGGCAAGGGGCAAGGGGCAAGGGGCGGATGCAGACGAGGTGAGCTGCAACGGGTTTCTCTGTTCAACCTGCTTCTCCCCTCACCCCACCCCCAGACTCCTTCCCCGAACCTAGCCGCATGTGGAAGACACAAGCGTGGACGATGCTTTAGATGAGAACTTCCTTCCAAGGGGTGCCCAGGGGGGGCCCCAAAATGGGGGAGGGGAAAGAGGCACCTGGGGTGAAGGAGGGGGAGGGAGTCCTGGCGGTGGGGGTGATAGAAGATCTTCCCTGAGCAGAGTGAGGCAGATGGGGATCTTTCCTACTCATCTCGGAACTCGTGTTGAGGGCCTACTGTGTGAGACAGACAGCCAGGCCCTGGAGGCAAAGAAGGAACCAAACAGCCAGGCTCTCATCTGCAGAACTTGTGCTCCAGAGAGAGAGATAAATACTTATTATGCAAATGAGTAATGCTTTACTGTTGTGATGACAGCATGCTGGTTTTGCTTTCAGGAAATGCCTAACTGGACCCTAAACCAGACCTCAGGGCCCAGCCCTGCCCTTAAAGAACGAGGGAAGGAGTAGCCCCTCTGCAGACATTTTGGCTTGGGGAGGCAGTGGGTTTGAGGCTGAGCAGTTCTTGGAGGTCTGGAGTCTGAGCTTTTCCCTCACCTTCAAGGGATGACAGTATTTCCTCATGCCTCGTGCATTTAATCAATATTTGTTGTGCCAAATGCTGTTCCAGGCGAGGGGGATTCAGTAGAGAATGAGACAGACAAACTCCCTGCCCTCCTGGAGTTGACAGTCTGGTGGAGGGAGACAGGAATAAACAAGTAAATCAAGATACTTGCACCGAGTGAGAGGTTCCACAAGTAAAGTTAAACAAGGAGATGTGCTAAGGTGCTCGGGTCAGGATGAGGGGCTGCCTTAGTAGGGGTAGTCAGGGAAGGCTTCTCAAAGGAAGTGATGTCTTGAGTGAGAAGGTGCCAGCACTCTAAAGATCTTAGGCAAAGTGTCTCCCAACTGTGCAGGCATGCTGTCCTAGATTTTCATCTCCTGGTCCAACAACCTACCTAAGAATTTTCACAAGGATTTTTTTTTCCAGAGTCCCTTACCCTACTTCCAGTTCCAGTTAAGGGCTAGGGTACTAAAACAGGCCCCAGGCACGCATCTTTGAATGGGAGACGGGAGATGGGAGATGGGAGATCGGAGACCGGAGACCGGAGACGCTGGCTGTGGATGGGAGTGTGTCCTCTCAGGGTTGCAGTGGCAGAGTCAAACAGTAGGGGGTGTTCACCCCCAGCTGGAGGCAGCTCCAGGCCCACGACAACCCGTCATTAAAGCACGAATCCCTCCTAGTTATATTTCTCCTAGTTCAGTTCATTCATTCAGTCGTATCCAACTCTTTGGGACCCCATGGACTGCAGCACACCAGACTTCCCTGTCCATCACCAACTCTAGGAACTTACTCAAACTCATGTCCATTGAGTCAGAGATACCATCCAACCATCTCATCCTCTGTTTTCCCCTTCTTCTCCCGCCTTCAATCTTTCCCAGCATCAGGGTCTTTTCAGATGAGTCAGTTCTTCCCATCAGGTGGCCAAAGTATTGGAGTTTCAGTTTCAGCATCAGTTCTTCCAGTGAATATTCAAGACTGATTTCCTTTAGGATTGACTGGTTTGATCTTGCAGTCCAAGGGACTCTCAAGAGTCTTCTCCAACAACACAGTTCAAAAGCATCAATTCTTTGGTGCTCAGCTTTCTTTATAGCCTAACTCTCACATCGATACATCACTACTGGAAAAACCATAGCTTTGACTAGATGGGCCTTTGTTGGCAAAAGTAATGTCTCTGCTTTTTAATATGCTGTCTAGGTTGGTCATAGCTTTTCTTCCAAAGAACCAGCGTCTTTTAATTTCATAGCTGCAGTCACCATCTACAGTGATTTTGGAGCCCCCCCAAAATTCTCTCACTGTTTCCATTGTTTCCCTATCTATTTGCCATGAAGTGATGGGACCAGATGCCATGATCTAAGTTTTCTGAATGTTGAGTTTTAAGCCAACTTTTTCACTCTCCTCTTTCACTTTCATCAAGAGGCTTTCAGTTCTTCGCTTTCTTCCCTAAGGGTGGTGTCATCTGCCTATCTGAGGTTATTGATATTTCTCCAGGCAATCTTGATTCCAGCTTGTGCTTCCATCCAGCCTGGCATTTGCATGATGTACTCTGCATGTAAGTTAAGTAAGCAGGGTGACAATATACAGCCTTGACCTACTCCTTTCCTAATTTGGAACCAGTCTTTTGTTCCATGTCCAGTTCTAACTGTTGCTTCTTGACCTGCAAACAGATTTCTCAGGAGGCAGATAAGGTGGTCTGGTATTCCCATATCTTGAAGAATTTGTCACAAGTTGTTGTGATCCACACAGTCAAAAGCTTTGATATAGTCAATAAAGCAGAAGTGGATGTTTTTCTGGAACTCTCTAGCTTTTTTGATTATCCAGCGGAAGTTGGTAATTTGACCTTGGGTTCCTCTGCCTTTTCTAAATCCAGCTTGAACATCTGGAAGTTCATGGTTCATGTACTGTTGAAGCCTGGCTTGGAGAATTTTGAGCATTATTTTGCTAGCATGTGAGATGAGTGCAGTTGTATGGTAGCATGAACATTCTTTGGCATTGCCTTTCTTTGGGATTGGAATGAAAACTGACCTTTTCCAGTCCTCTGGCCACTGCTAAGCTTCCAAATTTGCTGGCATATTGAGTGCAGCACTTTGACAGCATCATCTTTTAGGATTTGAAATAGCTCAACTGGAATTCCATCACCTCCACTAGCTTTGTTCATAGTGATGCTTCCTAAGACCTTCATATCACATTCCAGGATGTCTGGCTCTAGGTGAGTGATCACACCATTGTGGTTATCTGTGTCGTGAAGATCTTTTTTGTATAGTTGTCCTGTGTATTCTTGCCACCTCTTAATATCTTCTGCTTCTGTTAGGTCCATACCGTTTCTGTCCTTTATTGTGCCCATCTTTGCATGGAATATTCCCTTGGTATCTCTAATTTTCTTGAAGAGATTTCTAGTCTTTCTCATTCTATTGTTTTCTATTTCTTTGCACTGATCACTGAGGAAGGTTTTCTTATCTCTCCTAGCTATTCTTTGGAACTCTGCATTCAAGTGGGTGTATCTTTCCTTTTCTCCTTTGCCTTTTGCTTGTCTTCTTTTCTCAGCTATTTATTTTTAAGGCCTCCTCAGACAACTATTTTGCCCTTTTGCATTTCTTTTTCTTGTGGATGGTCTTGATCACTGCTATTCCTTAAACACCTGCTGTGTACAAGGCAGGGTGCTAGGCGCTGTAGAGGTGGGGGGAGTGGGGTAGACAGCAAACTAGGGAATAGCCAGATCCCTGTGTCTGAAGAGAGGGTCAGAGACAAGGGGACGAGGAGACCTGGGGAAGGGAGTGGTCGTTTCTTCCTGGGTGATGGTCAGGGGTGCTGAGCCA
Source organism: Madoqua kirkii (assembly GCA_006408675.1). Classification (NCBI taxonomy): domain Eukaryota; kingdom Metazoa; phylum Chordata; class Mammalia; order Artiodactyla; family Bovidae; genus Madoqua; species Madoqua kirkii. The sequence continues at coordinate 19,231 of SJYC01143803.1, forward strand.
GGAGGAGGGGCGCGAGGGGAGCCGGCCAGGCAGCAGAAAGAGCGAAATGGGTTGTTGAAGCTTCAGCTGGATCTTTTGGCAGGGGAGTGAGGGGATGGGGAAGGCGAGAATGCACTTATTGGTCCGTTGGTCCTTGGGGCGAAAGGCCCGGCTTTTGGTGCCTGTGTCAGTCAGTCACTGGCTCCAGTTGACTTGGACTGGAAGGAGGGACGAATCTCTCGATAGCCTGGGGCTGAGTAGCCCCCCCCAGTTCGGCCAAGGGCCCTCCCTGGTGATGGCAGCAGCGGGTAATATTCAGGGCAGCTCAGGGGGTGCCCCACCCCCATCCCACCACCCCATGAGATGTGACTTGTGCATCCTCTCACCCCCCGTGACATTTGGGTTGTGCACACGTGTCTGTCAAGTCCAAGTTGAAGCTGAGGCCCAGCCGACCCCTGGGAGGCCGTCCTCTCTCCTCCCTTTCTCTAAGGGAGCTCTTTTCTGCCTGACCCCAGGGCTTTGCTTGACCCCTCTGAGGTGGGGTATGGCCAGAGAGGCTCTGCCCACACCCCTGCTGCCCCTCAGCCACCACGCTGAAGTGCCCACACTTTTCCTTCCAGCCATTCCCCTCACCGCTTATGGACCATGGCGGCAGCGGCAGCAGCAGCGGCTGTGGTTCGAGGGACAGGTGAGGCCGCCTGGGGTGCAGGGGGTGAGGGGGATGGGGGACAGAGAAGTCTAGAGGGGAGAGGAGGTGGCACGGCCACCCTTTTTCAGAGGGACTCACTTACTCATTCACTCAAGGACTATGAACTGAGCACCTGCCAGGCCCACCAGGAAGGAGACTGGTGTGGTCTCTGCCCTCCAGAGCTTGCAGGCTGCGGGGCGGCAGGTGTTTAAAAGGCTATCCCATGCTATAGCCCCACTGGGGGAAGTCAGGTGTCAGAGTGGGGCCTCTCAGGAAGGGCTGCCAGGAGGTTGCCCCTCTTAACTTCCGATCGGAAGGCAAAGAGGAGGAAAGGTATTCCCAGCAGAGGGACGCGCAGGTGCCAAGGCTTGGAGGCCAGTTAGCATAGGTGGAGTGGAGGAGTGAGGAGTAGAGACAAGGAACCAGATTCTAGGGAAACGCCAAACATTTTAAATAGCAGAGTGATGATCATTTTAGACAGTGCAGGCAGCTGCAGGGTGGGGACAGGTGGGAAGGGCTCCACAAGGGAGGGGCAGTCAGTAAGGAGGCTGCTGAGCCATGGCACCTGAGATAAAGGGGGCCCTGGGCTGAGGCTGGTCGGGGTGGACGGACTCTGGGCAATCTCCAGGCAGTGGTCCCACAACACTCTGCTGGATGTGGGGGTGAGTCCGAGGGGGAGGG
>SJYC01143805.1:0-12221 GCA_006408675.1 Madoqua kirkii
GTTTTTTTATTCTGATTTTTCCTTCCTTTTCTCTTTCCTTTTTGTTTTGTTTTGTTCTGTTTTTTAAAGAAACCGTTTTTTAAACTATTTCTAGGTTTGTGAATGTGAAGCCCCAGGCCGCAGGGGGCAAGGGGCCAGGTGCCCCCCCACCAGCTGAGAACAAAATGTCTATGTGGGTGTGGGTCCCTGGCCAGCTCCCTCCAGCCCTGGAGAGGAGGACAGGCTGAGGAGGCCAGGCCGAGCCCCTGGAACCATCCCGTCCTGTATCATATATGTAAATACTGTGAGGTGAAGCCCCTACCCGTCTCTAAGACCCCTTGGGGGCGAGGGCATCGCCTCACCCCACCCGCGTTTCTGTACCTCCCTCTCAGACACCGTTACTGTAAGCTTGCAGGCCTCAACTGTGGCCAAGGCAGGCCCTGCTCTCTCAGGCCCTATGGGGTCAAAGGCCTTGGGCCCGTTCACCCCAAAAAAAAACCCAGTGTAGGGGCGAGGGAAGAGAAGGGCTCGCCCGGAGCCACTGGTGGAAAGGAATTAACTCTCCAAAGGTCACCCCCACCTGCCCCGTACCTGGTCAGGCCTTCATGGTCTCTGCCCGAGGCCCCCATGAGTGGGCATTGGGGGTGGGCACTTTGGGAAGGGGCGGACCCCAGGGGAAAGCAAAGGGCTTCTCAGGGAACCCCCACATTCTCTCACTGAAGTTCCCCACCGGGATGGTCCCGTGGCCAGAGCCCCGAGTCTCTGGGCCCTCTTCAAAGGAAAGAGGCTCAGGTCATCACTTCATGAACAGCGAGTGGCCAGGCTGGTGTGGCGGGGTGGAGCCCCCCCCACTGCCTGAGTGTCCTCTCCCCCAGGTCTGAGGCTGGGAACCTAAGCTCCCTTCCCCATCACAGTCCCCTCCCGTGAAAATCCCCTTTGGAGAGTTAATTGTGTGAGGTGCTTAACCTATTAGCCCTGAGAACACAAAGCAATAATCTTTGTTACTGAGATGCGCGGCTATTCGTGGTTTTTTTTTTTTTTTAATGTTTCCTAATAAAAGAGAAGCTGCATTTTATTGGTTTTTATTTTTAATTTTCTACACACTTGAGCTGAGTCATGAAAGACTTAGCTTTCCTCTCCTCCCCTTCCTGTGATCCCCCCACCCCACTGGGCCCACCCATGGGCTCAGGGCCTTCGAATTCCGTTTTCTGATTTGTTTGGGAAATTTTTTTTAAAAAGATGTTACACGGTGTTTTGAAGCCAGCAAGTTACCACCCTCCGGTGTCTCTTCTCTCCACATCTGTAACTTCTTTTTCCAGGTTTTATTTTCAGTTTTGAATTCCTAATAAATTATTTGAAAACGGGCCTGAGCTTGTGTCTTGTATCTCTCTGTGTGTTCAGAATTTGGTTCCCCAATGATACCCTGTTTTCCCTTAATTTCTGTTTTCCTCCTGGAATAATCTTTACTTTGTTGTCAATCCAGCTCCCATCTCCGATTTCTTGACCAGCCTCAAAACTTGGTGTTGATGACGAGATGCCATTTCATACCCAGTAGGATGGCCATCATCAGAAAACCAGAAAATAACAAATGTTGGTGAGGATGTGGAGAAATGGGAACCCCTGTTGCATTGCTAGTAAAATGTAGGATGGGCAGTTACTGTGGAAAACAGTTTGGCAGTTCTTCAAAAAAGCTAAACATCGAAATACCATATGATCCAGTACTTCCACTCCTCAGTATACACCCAAAGGAACTGAACATGAAGGCTCAAAAAGATGCTGTGCACCAATGTTTACAGTAGCTTTATCCACAATAGCCAAAAGATGGAAGCCACCCATGCATCTGTCGACAGATGAATGGATAAATAAGGCCTTTCCATACAGTGGAATATTATTCAGCCATAAGAAGGACTGAAGTATTGCTATGTGCTACAACACAGATGAACCTTGAAGAATTAGGCTAAAAATGAAAGAAGTCAGACACAAAAGGACAAGTATGATTCTACACATTTGAAGTACCTATTAATAGAAGCAGCAAATTCATAGAGACAGTAGATTAGAGGCTGGGGAGGAGGGAGTGGGGAGTTATTGCCTAGTGGTTACAGAGTTTCTGTTTGGGATAGTGAAAACATTGAAGAAATGGATTGTGCATAACATTGTGGATATAATTAATGCCACTGAATTGTACATTGAAAAATGATAAATTGGGAAGGGGCTGTAAAAAACAGTAAATTTTGTTATGTATTTTTTGCCACTTAAAAAAAAAAAAGCTTGGCATTGAACCCCTTACTCCCGTGTGCTCAGTTATGTCTGGCTCTTTGCAGCCCCATGGACTGTAACCTGCCAGGCTCCTCTGTCCAAAGAATTTTCCAGGCAAGAACACTGGATCGGGTTGCCATTTCCTACTCCAAGGAATCTCTTAAGTCTCTTGCATTGGCAAGCAGATTTTTTTACCACTAGCACCACCCTTACCCTGGTTTGCGTTAAACTCGGAATCCGAAGAGGGTGAAGCAGGAAAACCAGCTCAGGTGGGCGTGGGTGATCCCCAAAAGTTAGATGAGGTGGTTCCAACACCTGGCTCCTCCCTTTCCTAGCTGAGGGTCCTCAACCTCTCTGAGCCTCAATTTTCTTGTCTATTAATGGGAATGATATAAAAGGTCACATGCTAAGATTCTGTTTATGTGAAATAGCCAGAAGAGGTAAATCCGTAAGAGAGAGAAAACAGTTTGGTTGGGGCTGGAGGGAGAGGGGCAAAGGGGAATAAACTCAATGGTTAAGGGATTTCCTGTGGGGTGATGAAAATGTCATTAAAGGTGGTGGTGGCATGACACTGTGGATCCAATAAAAGCCACTGGATTGGTCACTTTGAAATGGTTATTTTCTAATGTATAGAGGAATTTCACCTCAACAAATTTAAAAAGAGAATGGCAGCAGTAACTAGGGTGGTTGTTAATTAAACAGGGAGGGCAGACAGGATTCAACACCAGGCAAGGCACAAAGTAAGTGTTTAGTGAGTAGTAGCTACTATGAATCCCAAGGTTCCTCCAGGTGATTGGGGCTCAGCAGTGGCTGCCCACTCCTGGGTGGTCCCCACTGGTTCCCACACTCATTCAACAAATACTCCCTTAGCATCGACTGTGTGCGCATCACTGTTCAGAACTGAGAGGGTGACCAATCTGTCCTGCTTTGCCAGAGACTTTTCTGGTTTGAATACAGGAAACTCTGTGTCCCAAGAACCCTTCACTCCTTGAGGGGGAAAACAAAATCAGAACAATTTAGTCATCTGAAAGGCAGTGATTTCAGTTAGGTGTGTAGTGGGTGTCGAGTTCTGCTAAAATCTGCAAGAAGGGTAAGAATTAACTAGGCAAGGCTCACATGAGAGGAGTGTGCAGGGAGGAGAGACCAGCAGTTGCAAAAGCCTTGAAATGGGAGAAAGCACAAGGACTTCAATCAGAGAGCTGAGAGAAGGCTTCCTGTGGCTGGAGAAGAGGGTATTCCATCCTACTCTTGGCTGAGAGGTAGGTAGGGGCAGAGGAAACTGGGCCTCTAGGCTGATCTTGTTTCTTATATAAGAGCGACGGGAAGGCATGAAGGGTTTTAGGCAGTGGGGTGAGGGACTGATGACGTGATGTAATCGGATTTGCGTTTAAACATGTCATCAGCCCACGCCATAGGGAAAAGATTTGAGGAACGCCATTGTGGAGGGGAGCACAGGGTCACTAAGGAGGCTGCTGCAACCATCTGGGCAAGGGTTGCTGGGGCAGGTACCAGGTATTGGAGGTTGGTGTGGCTTGACAACTGTGGGGTGATGAAAATGTCATTAAAGGTGGTGGTGGCATGACACTGTGGATCCAATAAAAGCCACTGGATCGGTCACTTTGAAATGGTTATTTTCTAATGTATAGAGGAATTTCACCTCAACAAATTTAAAAAGAGAATGGCAGCAGTAACTAGGGTGGTTGTTAATTAAACAGGGAGGGCAGACAGGATTCAACACCAGGCAAGGCACAAAGTAAGTGTTTAGTGAGTAGTAGCTACTATGAATCCCAAGGTTCCTCCAGGTGATTGGGGCTCAGCAGTGGCTGCCCACTCCTGGGTGGTCCCCACTGGTTCCCACACTCATTCAACAAATACTCCCTTAGCATCGACTGTGTGCGCATCACTGTTAAGAACTGAGAGGGTGACCAATCTGTCCTGCTTTGCCAGAGACTTTTCTGGTTTGAATACAGGAAACTCTGTGTCCCAAGAACCCTTCACTCCTTGAGGGGGAAAACAAAATCAGAACAATTTAGTCATCTGAAAGGCAGTGATTTCAGTTAGGTGTGTAGTGGGTGTCGAGTTCTGCTAAAATCTGCAAGAAGGGTAAGAATTAACTAGGCAAGGCTCACATGAGAGGAGTGTGCAGGGAGGAGAGACCAGCAGTTGCAAAAGCCTTGAAATGGGAGAAAGCACAAGGACTTCAATCAGAGAGCTGAGAGAAGGCTTCCTGTGGCTGGAGAAGAGGGTATTCCATCCTACTCTTGGCTGAGAGGTAGGTAGGGGCAGAGGAAACTGGGCCTCTAGGCTGATCTTGTTTCTTATATAAGAGCGACGGGAAGGCATGAAGGGTTTTAGGCAGTGGGGTGAGGGACTGATGACGTGATGTAATCGGATTTGCGTTTAAACATGTCATCAGCCCACGCCATAGGGAAAAGATTTGAGGAACGCCATTGTGGAGGGGAGCACAGGGTCACTAAGGAGGCTGCTGCAACCATCTGGGCAGGGTTGCTGGGGCAGGTACCAGGTATTGGAGGTTGGTGTGGCTTGACAGCTGGACTTGGAAGGGACTGGATGGGAAAGAGAGTGAGGAGAGGGAGTATGGGGAGAGTTCCTGGGTTTCTGAAGAAGGTCAGCTTCCTCGGTAGTTGTGCTCAGTTTGAGAAATATTTTCAGCTGAGCCCAGATGTACTGGAAACAGAGTGATGAGAGAGGGGGAAGGGAAACAGCCCCTTAAGGTGACCCCAGCCAAGTTAAACCCAGTCCCGTGTTACCTAAGGCTTTCTGGGAACTTCCCAACAGCCCACATTCTGGGCTCAGTGCCGGATTAAGAGGCAAGAACATGCAGGTTCAAATCCTATTTCCATCACTTTCCAGCTGTGTTGACTTGGAGCCAGAAGTTAAGTTCTCTGAACCCGTTTAATCATCTATAAAAACGAGATGACGACAAAAATAATAACTATGTCAGAAGATAGTTGTTAGGATGAAAAACAACATAACACTCTTCGCCCAGGGCTGAACAGACAGAAGCACTCAGTAAATGGTAGGTGCGCTTAAGCATTTCCTAGAAGCAGGAGCCGTGTCCTGCAGGGGCTGGCCAGGCGTGACCTTGCTAGAGTGTGGGTATGTCATCACCTGAAGGAGTCAAGAAGCTAAACTTAGCCATTCTTTCCACTGGAGAGTGTGTTTTTCCCAGGCTGGGAGAAGCTGTGCTGTACACACCTGTGAAGGGCAACAGCAGGTCACGGTGCAGATCCCAGGGGCCTGGTGGGCTATCAGTGACCTGCCAGATCCATCCTGCTGCCACCTCCGTGTCCCCTGCAGAGGTCTGGATTGTCACATCTATCTCGTCTCTTTCCAGGGGAAGAGGGTTCCAGTAGCAGTCTGACCCCTCTCCCACCAGCTGCTTTGCTTAAGCCCCAGCACAAATTGCACGTGGGAGTTTGTCCAGCCTGCCCTTGTGGAAGACTTCCAGCTGGCTGGGGTTGCGGGGAGAGAAGCAGGCAGGACTAAACCTCCTTCTGGCCCCAGGGGCCTTTGACATTCCCACCTGCTACTACAGTTCCCTGTTGTGAGGTGACATTGCGTTATCATCAGTGCCAGATCCAACTCACATCCTGCTGTGTGACACTGGGGCAGTTACCTAACCTCTCTGAGCCTTTGCCTCTCTGTAAAGTGGAGTTCGTCCTTAGACCTGCCTCAGAGGGGTGTGCCAGGTTCTTAGCATGCAACTTGGACTGTTAGTGGTCAGGAAATGGTAGTTAATACTATTAGCCTTAGAGGATTTTTATAGCGTCAGCTACTCCTCCTTCTTCAGATCACCCCAAACAGGAGCAGTGCCTATTCTCTGCTCTGTTCTCAGCCCCAAAGAACCCTACACAAGAGGGACTTAGCACTTTTTTGGCCACTACTCCCCTTTTCCCAGGCAGCCTTCACTCATTCTGAAAAGGCAGAACCACTTGCCAGGCTGAAGTTCGGTCCTGAGTTAACCCTGTTCTTCTTCCAGGAGCTCTCACAGGTCTCCTCCCTACACCTCTGCGCTGGCCCCGGGACAGGTGCTGTGACACCCTGAGGGATACTATGCAATAGAACCTTCTGTGACGATGGAAACGTTCTAAGTTCGTGCTGTTCAAACCACAGCGCCTGGCCATTTGTAGCTATCGAACACTTGCAATGTGGCTGGTGGGACTGAAAAGCCAATTTTCAATATTATTTGATAGTAATGAACTTAAATAGCTACTTGTGGCTAATGGTTACCACAGTTATTGGCTCTGGTACACTGGTATGCACACTGGCTAATGGACTGATGTAGAATATCCACAGGCAAGTAGAAAGAGATGGGTGGTGAAAACCCTGGATCAAATAGGGGCAGAATCATGCCCAGGCAAATAAATCAACTCCCCTTTCTGGGCCTGTTTCCCCATCTGCTTAACTAAATGCTGTTTCAGTGTTATCGCGTTAGCTGAAGGACCTTTTTCTGGGGCTCTTGGACTTGGAATTAAACCAGGAAGCTCTTCCAGACCAATTTCTTTTTTCTTGCCCCCCAGTACTGTTCAAGGGCAAAGTACAGAGCTGGAATCCTGGGGTGCATGCATGAGCAGAGGTCACAGGAGTCAGAATTATCAATTCTGCTCTGATTCATGTGACATAACCTAACATAACCTTGCCAAGGGCAAATGGAGGTGTCTCAGTGGGAAGAGACAGGTGTGGGTTCAAGTCTTGGCATGGCCATTCCCAGCTTCATCCCAGGCTGAACCTCATCTAGAAGTTCTCATCTGGAAAGCGTTCTCATCTAGAAAGTGCCCAAGATCCATTCCAAGACAAGAGATGATCAAACCCAGCATGGCCATGGGATGAAAATGACACTTCACCTCCGTGACCTTCCTCCCCCAAACCCATAGCCAACCCCCAGTCTTACCATGAGAAAAACATGAGACAAATTCCAGGAGAGGGGCATCTTATGATACACCTGACTAGTATTCCTCAGAATGCCCAGGTCCAGGGGGCTTCCCTGGCAGTCCAGTGGGAAAGACTCCACACTGCCAATGAAGAGGACATGGGTTCGACCCTTGGTCGGAGCCGCCAGGCTCTTCAGTCCATGGGATTCTCCAGGCAAGAATACTGGAGTGGGATGCAATTTCCTCCTCCAGGAGATCTTCTCAACCCAGGGATTGAACCCATGTCTCCTGCGTCTCCTACATTGCAGCTGGATTCTTTACCACTAGCACCACCTAGGAAGTCCAAAATAACAATAAATCATGTCTTACAAAGTGAATTTCACCTAAAAAATGTTATATAGACCTTTGATATGACAGTTGTAAAATTCTTTTTATTCTACAAGTCAGATCCAAGCTTTTATATTTCCCAAGTCCAGAGTTTTCTTACAAATCCACTGTGGGGGACTGGGAGAGGGAGTGGTATTGCTGGAGTGGGAAAAAAATTGAAGGTGTGCCTTAGAATCAGATGTCCTAAGTTGGAGCCCCTGCTTTGCATTTGCTAGCTGTGTGATCTGGGGCAAGTCACTTCACCTCTCTGAACCTGTTTCCTCACCAGCAAAGTGCATGATTGATGGGAGCCTTTCAATGAGACCCACAGCCCAGACTCAGGCTACTGAGAGGACCTGGAGATATTAGTCACTTCCTTCCCATCCCCCTCTCCCAGTTGTTCAACAGGGTTGACAGCCACCCCTCCACACACACACACGCACACACACAGTGTCTTGAAGCTGGACTGAGTAAGAAGGGGTGGGTAAAAAGCCCCCCAGTACCTGTTCAAGGGCAAAGTACAGAGCTGGAATCCTGGGGTGCATGCATGAGCAGAGGTCACAGGAGTCAGAATTATCAATTCTGCTCTGATTCATGTGACATAACCTAACATAACCTTGCCAAGGGCAAATGGAGGTGTCTCAGTGGGAAGAGACAGGTGTGGGTTCAAGTCTTGGCATGGCCATTCCCAGCTTCATCCCAGGCTGAACCTCATCTAGAAGTTCTCATCTGGAAAGCGTTCTCATCTAGAAAGTGCCCAAGATCCATTCCAAGACAAGAGATGATCAAACCCAGCATGGCCATGGGATGAAAATGACACTTCACCTCCGTGACCTTCCTCCCCCAAACCCATAGCCAACCCCCAGTCTTACCATGAGAAAAACATGAGACAAATTCCAGGAGAGGGGCATCTTATGATACACCTGACTAGTATTCCTCAGAATGCCCAGGTCCAGGGGGCTTCCCTGGCAGTCCAGTGGGAAAGACTCCACACTGCCAATGAAGAGGACATGGGTTCGACCCTTGGTCGGAGCCGCCAGGCTCTTCAGTCCATGAGATTCTCCAGGCAAGAATACTGGAGTGGGATGCAATTTCCTCCTCCAGGAGATCTTCTCAACCCAGGGATTGAACCCATGTCTCCTGCGTCTCCTACATTGCAGCTGGATTCTTTACCACTAGCACCACCTAGGAAGTCCAAAATAACAATAAATCATGTCTTACAAAGTGAATTTCACCTAAAAAATGTTATATAGACCTTTGATATGACAGTTGTAAAATTCTTTTTATTCTACAAGTCAGATCCAAGCTTTTATATTTCCCAAGTCCAGAGTTTTCTTACAAATCCACTGTGGGGGACTGGGAGAGGGAGTGGTATTGCTGGAGTGGGAAAAAAATTGAAGGTGTGCCTTAGAATCAGATGTCCTAAGTTGGAGCCCCTGCTTTGCATTTGCTAGCTGTGTGATCTGGGGCAAGTCACTTCACCTCTCTGAACCTGTTTCCTCACCAGCAAAGTGCATGATTGATGGGAGCCTTTCAATGAGACCCACAGCCCAGACTCAGGCTACTGAGAGGACCTGGAGATATTAGTCACTTCCTTCCCATCCCCCTTCTCCCAGTTGTTCAACAGGGTTGACAGCCACCCCTCCACACACACACGCACACACACAGTGTTGAAGCTGGACTGAGTAAAAAGGGGTGGGTAAAAGAAAAAAAAAAAAAAGAAAAGGAAACACACATACACAACAAAAGAGGTGGGTATGAGGGTCAAAATTCCAAGGTGTGCAACTCCACAAATAATCCCTTTCATTCCAAAGGGTGGATGACAAATACACTACTTCCAAGGACCCTCAGCTGGCAGGGCTTGCTTGTTGCTCAGGATTATTTCTGCAACAGACTCAAGGCCAACTCAGAGTCAGCAGGGAGCAAAGCAAACACGACAGTCTTATCTCAGGGCAGCAGGGCAGCTATAAGGAGGGAGCCCACAGTGACATCAGTTTTTGCTCACCAACCTGACAACAGGATGAGACTCCTGGTGTTGGCTGCTCTGCTCACAGGTAGGCAAGTGCCCTCAGCCCCGCCCCTTCCTGCCCTGGGACCTCTCTCCTCGGCAATGGGGGCCAGAGGTCACAGGGATGGCCAGACAGAGGGTCTTTTTCAGGGCTCACCGTGGGGCTTAAGAACTCTCATATTGGAGTCCCCTCAAATCCCCCTCGAGGGGCTCTCCAAGTGGCACTGGCGGTAAAGAACCCAGCTGTCAGTGCAGGAGACCTAAGAGACGAGGGTTCAGTCCCTGGGTTGGGAAGATCCCCTGGAGGAGGGCATGGCAACCCACTCCAGGATTCTTGCCTGGAGAATCCCCATGGACAGAGGAGTGTGGTGGGCAACAGTCCACGGCACCACAAAGAGCCGGACATGACTTAAGTGACTTACACACACAAACAAATTTCCCCACATCTGGCATCTTCTCCACCTTTAGGTCTGAACTCAGATGACCCCTCTCAGAAAGGCTTACCCTCCTTGTCCATCCAAGCTAAGAGCACCCCTTCTCCCTCTCCTTGGAGTGGGCCGCTATTTCCTTCTCTGGGGTATCTTCATAACCCAGAGATGGAACCTGCATCTCCTGCGTGGCAGGCAGATTCTTTACCACTAAGCCATGGGCTTGGGACAAGGGCTTCTCGGTGCCTGTCTTGGCCTGCAGCATGCCTCTTGTTGATTCATTTCATTTTTTATCTCACACCCGCACTTAAGCACAGACTCCTTGAGAGCAGTGATAGTGCTGTTTGCACCATTTAATGAATGGATTAATAGAATCAGAATTAACTAGAATTCAAATCACACCTCATTCAGCCATCATTCATTCATTCAACACTGATGGTATTAGAGTGTCTAAGGTATCAGGCTCAGGATTGAAACTGAGGACTAAGCCATGCTCCCTGTCTGGGGATACGCTCATGCACTCGAGCAGTACCTCCGTGCAGGTCTGGCCTCTGCAAAGAGCAGAACTGGTGGGATCAGAGAGAAAGAAAGAGGAGGGAAGCAGGAAGCAGGAGAGGGGTCCGGAGAGGGGCCAAGGCAGTCAGGTCACTCCTATCTGAGCAAAGCTCCACCACTCCTCCGGGGTCTGCTCCTGGATATAGCTGCTGTCAGCTGCCACCGTGGAGGATGCTCTTGAGAGAAAGTGACCAGCTGCCACCCTTCCTGAGTCCTGGAGCCTAAGCACTTGGAGTGATTCCAGTGTCTACGGCGTATCAAGGACAGGAAGGGCCAGGCATGGGGCAAAGAGACGACACTAGGGGCTGAAATCATTTAGCATCATCTTTATGGCACCAAATCTCACAGGTAGGGCTCTACCCCTGAAGTAAAGAGGTCCTAGGAACTTACACTGGTAGTCCAGTGGCTAAGACTGTGCTCCCAATTCAGGAGCCTGGGTTTGATCTCTGGTCAGGAAACTAGATCCCACATGCTGCAGCTTAAAATCCTGCATGCTACAACGAAGACTGGCCGCAACTAAGACCTAGCAAGGCCAAATAATTTTTAAAAAGAAAAGAGGTTGTCCTGTTGAGAATGGAGGCCACATGGGCCTCCTCACCATTCTTCACACTCCTGGCCCCCCTCAACCTCGTCATCCCCCAACCCAACCCCCCATTTAGATTCCCTTACTGTGCTTCAATTTTGCTGCCTTCTGACATAATATCTGATTCCCTTATTTATTACCTTTATTGCTTATTGTTTTTTCCTGTACTAGATCATAAGCTCAATGAGGTTACAGATTTTTTATGTGTTCACTGATGTGTCTCCAGGGCAGTGACCAGCATATAATAGGTGCTCCATAAATATTTACTGAATAAATAATGTAAATAGTTTTAAATTATCATATATTCACACAAAAACTAGTACACAAATGTTCACAGCAGCACTATCCATAACAACCAACAAGCAGAAACAACCCAAATGTCTGTCAAATGAGGAACAACTAAAAAAATGTGATCTGTCCATACAATGGAATATTAATCGGCCATAAAAAGGACTGAAATGCTGATATCTGTGATAACAAGGATAAAGCTCAAATCATACCTGAAGTGAAAGAAGTCATTCACAAAAGGCCATACATTGTATGATTCCATTTACACAAAGTGTTCAGAATAGGCAATTCCATAGAAACAGAAAACAAATTAGTGGTTGCCAGAAGGGAGGGGAAAAAGGGGAGTGATTGTTGATGGGCAGAGGGCATCATTTTTGGGTGATGAAAATGTTGTGGAATTAGTATTGATGGTTGCACAATTCTGTGAATATACTAAAAACCACTGAATTGTGTGCTTTGGTTAAAATGGTGAGTTTCACGTTTTGTGAGTTGTTTAGAAAATGCCTACTCGCTTTACCAGGTTCCTGTATCCAGCTCTTTTTAGAGGCAGCCGATGGGGGGTCAGGGGGACAGCACGGGGCCTGAGAGAGCAAGCAGGCAGTAAGGTCCCTGGGGCGCCGGCAGCCAACCAGGACGTATTTGAACTCTGGCTGTGTCCTCCTGCAGCGGGCGCTGGCCAGGCCGGCCTCAACTCGAGGGCGTTATGGCAATTCAACGGCATGATTAAGTGCAAGATCCCCAGCAGTGAACCACTGCTGGATTTCAACAACTATGGCTGCTATTGTGGCCTGGGTGGATCAGGGACCCCTGTGGATGATCTGGACAGGTGAGCTGCCCTGCTGGGAAAGCATCTCTGAGACGGG
>SJYC01143806.1:0-67642 GCA_006408675.1 Madoqua kirkii
TTCTAACACCCAAGAAAACCTGTTATATATATTGCACTTCAGATTTTTTCAGCATATACTATGCACTTTTTACTGTTAATAAAATATCTTGGAAACATGTCCATATATAGACATAACTATTTTAAACATCTGTATAATATTCTATTGTAAGGACATTCTGTAATCTTAGGAATATGTGCTTTAAAGTGGAGAAATTGGCTTACAAAACTTCACTAAGTTGAAATGTAAAATATTTTGCTGCCTTGAGTATGTGTTTTAGTATTTCCCAGACGATTTGCAGTTGCTTATCTATGTTATCAGTGCTCTGTGTTTATATGGGTTTTAAGAGCAGTGAGTTGAGTTCATTTAGAAGTGTAAAACAGAGAACATCCCCAAAGCAGCTATCATACCTTAGGATCACCAGATAAAATAGGCTGACCAGTTAAAATTAGATTATCAGACAGACAAGAAATGATTTTTTTTAAGTCTGTGTCCCAAACAGTGCATTTATTGTTGATCTGAAATTCCAGTCTTTTTATTTGCTTTATCTGTCAACCCTAAATTTGCACCAGTGGAACTGCCAGCAGATCGTTTATTTCATTCTTCCTGCCCCTGGATCGTACAAAGCACGAACGGCCTTGACTCAGCCCTCTGTTCTTGCTCTATCCCAGGCGAAAACAATGCCTGTGAGGCCTTCATCTGCAACTGTGACCGCAATGCCGCCATCTGCTTCTCAAAGGTGCCATACAACAGCGAGTACAAGAACCTGGACAACAAGTACTGCTAGGTCTGAGATCTTCCCAGGAAACTAGGATTCCCTTTGGGCCCCATGGCTTTGACCTTATACCATGTCCTCCAATAAAGCACCTATTGAAAGGCCACCCGCTTGGAGACTGTTTTATTCTCTGCCTACTGAACATGACTAAATTTCTTCCTGGTTCTTTGAGAGCATCATTTGTTCCAGACCTGGAAGCTGAATTAGAGGGATATTTCTAGGAAGTGAGGACCACGAGACCTGAATAATGATTAATAACCACGGATGATTTACTCTGCGCCAGAACTGTGTGTCTCTAAATTCTCTGGGCAGCCCTATAAGATTTAGACACTATTAGCAAATTCTATTTTTCTAAGCTGGGCTTCAGTAAGAAAGGTCATTCACCCACTAAGAGAGATGCATCTGGTAAAGAGCAAGGAAGGGATCTGAAGCCAGCCAGTCCAACAGAATACTGGCTCTTAACCACACCCTGCCCTGCCTGAGGCGGTTGGCACTACGGTTTGAGTCAGACCTGCCCTCCTTGTTTCTCTTTTACTTCCAACTGTGTTCAACCTTTTTTTTTTCCCTATAATTCCTTTCTAAACTCTACAAAGACTTCACCACCATTTACAAGCTGGTGTGTGTGTGTGTGCACGCACATAAATGCACGGGAGAGAGAATTCTGGGAAAGCGAGAGGAATTCTGAGTGAGGGAGGCTGTGAGGGAATTCTGAGAGAAGGAAGGTGAGAAGGAATTCTGGGAGGAGAGTGAGGGATTTCTGAGCAAGTGGATTCTGAGCAAAGAAGGGTGAGAGGGGCTTCGGACAGAAGGCAGGTGTCAGAAAGTTTGAGGGAATTCTGAGAGAACCAAAGTCAGAGGAAAATCTGAGAGAAGGAAAGTGAGAGGGAATTCTGAGAGCAGGAGAGTCAGAGGGAATGCTGAGAGAAGGAAGGTGAGAAGGAATTCTGAGAGGAGAGTGAGAGAATGAGGAAATTCTGAGGATGGGAGGATATAGGCAATTCTGGGATAAAGAGGCTGAGAGGGAATTATGAGAGAAGGAAGGTACGAGGAAATGTGAGTGAGGGAATTCTCAGTGATGTCGGGTGAGAGGGAATTCTCAGAGAAGGAGACTGAGCGGGAATTCTGAGTGAGGAAATTCTGAGAGAAGTAGAGTGAGAGAGGGTGTGAGGGGTTCCCGAGAAAAGCTGGGTGAGAGGGAATTCTGAGAGAAGGTGGAAGAGAGGGAATTCTGAGAGAAAGTGGATGAGCGGGAATTCTAAGGTGTGTGAGAGGAATTCTGAGGGAGGGAGAATGACCGTGCTCAGTCACTTCAGTTGTGTCTGACTCTTCTCGACCTTCCGTCAGGCTGTGTCCATGGGATTCTTCAGGCAAGAGTATTGGAATGGGTTGCCATGCCCTCCTCCGGGGGACTCTTCCCAACCCAAGCATGGAACCCAAGTCCCTCCTGTCTCCTGCATTGATAGGTAGGTTCTTTACCACTAGTGACACCTGAGGAACCTGAGGGAGGGATGGAGAGAGGGAATTCTGAGAGAAGGAAGATGAGAAGGAATTTGTACACGCTGATTTTTTACATCGTAGTCTTAAAATATAATTAACAATAATAATTCCTACCTCTTGAGCACTTATTATATATTACTGTGCTAAGTGTTTTCCGTGTCTCATCTCACTAAGTGTTCAAACCAGTTCTGTGAGATCCATACAACTGCCTCCAGTTTATGGGTGAGGAACTAAAAATTCAGGTAAGTCAAGTCACTTGCCTGAGATCACACAAATGGCAGAGTCAGGATCTGACCAGATGTGTGTCTTTGGTGGTTTCCCTGGTGATTCTAGTGGTAAAGAGTCGGACACGACTGAGGCAACTTAGGAAGCATGTAAGTCTCCCTGATAATGCCTGAGCTGTTAACCACTAAGTCACTCAGCTAAGTTTCTCTACAAAGTTTATCACTACACTGGCATTGAAATTCACCAGAGAGAGTGGAGAAGAGCACAGAAGAGAACCGAACTGGAAAAGCAAAGATGAGAAAGGACCATATGGACTATGAAAAGCCATGACTGAGCAGTTTTAAACCACTGGAGACTAACAGAATACATGCTACCGGGTGTGTGGTAGGCAGCAAAGGAGTGCATGTGGATTCGTCTTTGGTCCCAACTTCTCCTTCATTTAATTCCTCCATTCAAAGAATATTTATTCAATACTCACTCTGGGCCAGACACTGTACAAAATGCTGAGGATACAATGTGTCTGGGATTGGCCTGAAAACAATGATTTATTGTTAGTAGCTGCCATCAGTTTAGTGTTTTCTGAGACTTTTTCCCCCCCCTTGCTTGTCAAACTGGCGTATGCTGTGTAACATATGCTATGTTCTGCCTTCCAGACTGTGCCATGCATTTTGCACAATTACCTCCTCACCCTCACAACAGCTCTATAGTTGAAGACGCTGACTCAAAGAGGCAAGTCCTCTGTCAAAGATGGTATAGCTGACACTGGAACCCAAATCTGGTCATTTAGAGGAAAAAACGCCATCACATCGCGAACTGCTGAAGGTAGAGTGAGGTGTCTTAATCACTTTCATATCTCTGTCTGCCTGGTACTGTATTTGATATATAGGGCACTCAATGAATAATTGCCGAATGCGGAATGAAGTGTTGGTCATTAGTGCCCAGCACCTTTCCGCAGGCAAAATGGGACTATTTTCAAAAAGAAATTCATCATTTAGGTTGAATGTCTATTTTATACATATTGTGCTACAGTATCATTGCAAGTGACAAATAATTAAATTAGACCTGACCTCGGCCTTCAAAGAACTGTAAAGGTCTTTTTTTTTTTTTTTTTTAACTTTTTAGCTGCCTGTCTTGAGGGATCTTAGTTACCCAATTAGAGACTCAACCAAGTGCCCCCTGTGTTGGCAGGGGGGAGTCTTAACCATTGGACCGCTCCGGAAGTCCCTGTAAATATCTTCTTTCAACGGAAGGACACTGCAAGTCCCTGTTTGGATGAAAGAAAAATAAGATTTTAGGGGACTGTTTCTGATTCCTATTTTTTTCGGTTGATAAACAAGAGTCTCTTGAATACTCAAGCTAGGCTCTAAAAATACTCTCTTACGTAAAATCCTACCTCTTTTTATTATCCCAAGGGTTGAGGGAGTGAGAACTCCTGTAACATATTTCTGTAGCAATCTTAATGAGCATCTGCGGGGTGCTCACTACAGGAAACGGAATACCGGAAACAGTTACAACGGCTGGGATGATTTAAATGAATAAATACATAAACTGGACCGAGAGTAATGCGACGTCAGGATTAGGTATATCTCAGAAGCTACAGTATCTTCACAGAGTTTGGCACATCACACACGTTCATTAAGTAGTCTTTCACTGAAGGTACAGCGACACAACCGTTTGCCGCAATCGAAGAAAAACCACGTGGCCTTATTTACCTTTTCTGATCACGAGATCGTGCGCTCTCAGGCTTGCCAATTCGCTGGCCACACTCCAGGATGGAGGATTTCAGTAGCAAATGTGACTGGCTTTCTTATGGCCACGTGACTCTCGGTTCCTCTTTTTTATTGGTGAACAGTGGCCGAGGCCCAGCCTACAGCCGCTTACCACGGGTCCGGGCCCCGCCCTCTCGCTTCGGGTGGAGGGCGAGGGCGAGCCAGCGCAGGCGCAGTGGTCGGTGTCCGTGGAAGGTGGGGCTCAGAATCCCGCAGCAAGGACACGCTAGGCGAGTCAAATGTAAGTAAAGGGTGAACTACACTCTAGGTCTCTCATTGTCTACACACATGTGCCTCCTTCTCCAGTTCCCTCTGCTAGGAACACCTGTATTGCGTTTATCCTGGGTAGGCACCGAGGGGGCCAGGAAAGTCGGTCAGTTCAGTTCAGTTCAGTTCAGTTCAGTTTAGTCGCTCAGTCGTGTCCGACTCTTTGCGACCCAATGGACTGCAGCACGCTAGGCTTCCTTTCCATCACCAGCTCCCAGAGTTTACTCAAACTCGTGTCCATTGAGTCGGTGATACCATACAACCATCTCATCCTCCGTCGTCCCCTTCACCCCTGCTTTCCATCTTTCCCAGCATCAAGGTCTTTTCCAATGAGTCAGTTCTTTGCATCAGGTGGCCAAAGTGTTGGAGTTTCAGCTTCAGCATCAGTCGTTCTAATGAATATTCAGGACTGATTTCCTTTACGATGGACTGGTTTGATCTACTTGCAGTCCAAGGGACTCTCAAGAGTCTTCTCCAACACCACAGTTCAAAAGCATCCATTCTTTGGCGCTCAGCTTTCTTTATAGTTCAACTCTCACATCCATACATGACTACTGGAAAAAGCATAGCTTTGAGCAGACGGAATCAAAATGGGGAGAAAAGAGCGAAGGGCAAAGGAAAGTGGCAAGTGAATTTTGGATGAACTAATGGCCTCTGGGGCGTTCCAAATTCTCACTTGAATCCTCATCCCCACCTCTAGAGAAGAAAAGGCGAAGGGATTTGCAGTTCTAACCATGTGTTTACATTTGTTCCCTCCATCTGGAATGACCCCACTTGGTGATTGACTGTTCATCTTTTAAGACCTAACGGGGGTCACTTCTGAGAGCTTCCTGAGCCTTGCTCTTCCTCTTTCTCAAAGTACAGTTGCTTAGATACACAAGCAAGCTCAGAACTGGACAGACTGGCTTTGATTACTGGCCTGGTGTTTTTAGGTGACCTTGGGCAAGTTAAGGTCTCTGAGCTGCAAGAGCCTCATCTTTAAAAAGAAGTAACAGTGTGCGGATCGTATGGTTGTGGGAATTAGGTGAGTCAGTGGATTATAAAGTGATTCCTACAGTGCTTGTAAAGTTCCATAAATACTATTTTCTGGAGAAAGAAGGAGTTTTTTCAACTTTTTAAACAAAAGATTCTTTAAATTCTATACCGCTTTATACTTTTCAAAAGTTTTGCAACAGGTGATTTCATATAACCCCATAGTAACCTTTTTTTGATGCATGCACTGTGGCCCCATGAACTGCAGCCTACCAGGCTTCCCTGTCCATGGAGTTTTCCAGGTAAAAATAAGCGAATAGGTTGCCATTTCCTACTCCAAGGGATCTTTCTGACCCTTGGGATTGAATCCCAGTCTCTGGGGTCTTCTGCATTGGCAGGTGGATCCTTTGCCACTGTGCCCCATGGGAAGACCTAAACTTTTTAAAATCCCCTATCCACTATATTGCACTTCCCCACTTGTGTCACACCTCTGGTAACCACAGATATGTTCTCTGTATCTGTGAGTTTGCCACTTTTTTATTCACTAGTTTGTTATATTTTTTAAGATTCCACATGTAAGTGATATACAGTGTTTTGTCTTTCTCTGACTTATTGCACTTAGCATAATGGCCTCCAAGCTCATTCATGTTGCTGCACATGGCAAGACTTTGCTCTTTTAGTCAGTAGTCCATTGGGCATATATACCATATCTTCATCCATTCATCTGTTGATGGACACTTAGGTTGCTTCTGTACCTTGGCAATTGTAAAAAGTGCTGCTGTGTTCATTAAGGTGCATGTATCTTTTTAAATTAGTGCTTTTGTTTCTTTTTTACTTATCCTCAAGATAAGAAGCTAGTTAGCCCTATTTCTAGGTTTTTGAGAAATCTCCATATTGTTTTCCATAGTGGCTGCACCAATTTACATTCCCACCAACAGCATAAGAGGGTTTCCTTTTCTGGAAGAATATACTTTATTTTCTTTAGAAAGACTTTATTACATCAAGCAAAGCTTGGCTTTTGTAATTTTTTTTTTCTTAAGACAAGTTCAGTTCAGTCACTCAGTCATGTCCGACTCTTTGAGACCCCATGGACTGCAACACACCAGGCTTCCCTGTCCATCAGCAACTCCTAGAGCTTGCTCAAACGCATGTCCATCAGATTGGTGATGTCATCCAACCATCTCATCCTCTTCTCCCCCTGCTTTCAATCTTGCCCAGTATCAGGGTCTTTCCCAGTGTGTCAGTTCTTCACATCAGGTGGCCAAAGTACTGGAGTTTCAACTTCAGCATCAGTCCTTCCAGTGAATATTCAGGACTGATCTCCTTTAGGATTGACTGGTTGGATCTCCTTGCCGTCCAAGGGACTCTCAAGAGTCTTCTCCAACACCTCAGTTCAAAAGCATCAATTTTTGGTGCTCAGCTTTCTTTATAGTCCAACTCTCACATCCATACATGACTACTGGGAAAACCACAGCTTTAACTAGATGGACCTTTGTTGGCAGAGTAATGTCTCTGCTTTTTAATATGCTGTCTATGTTGATCATAGCTTTTCTTCCAAGGAGCAAGCAACTTTTAATTTCATGGCTGTAGTTACCATCTGCAGTGACTTTGGAGCCCCTAAAGTAAATTCTCTCACTGTTTCTATTGTTTCCCCATCTATTTGCCATGAAGTGATGGGACTGGATGCCATGATATAAGTTTTCTGAATGTTGAGCTTTAGGCCAACATTTCACTCTCCTCTTTCACTTTCAAGAGGTTCTTTAGTTCTTTGCTTTCTGCCATAAGGGTGGTGTCGTCTGCATATCTGAGGTTATTGATGTTTCTTGCAGCAATCCTGATTCCAGCTTGTGCTTCATCCAGCCCAGCATTTTGCATAATGTGCTCTGCATATAAATTAAATAAGCAGGGTGACAATATATGACTTTGATATCTTCCTTTCCTGATTTGGAACCAGTCTCTTGTTCCATGTCCAGTTCTAACTATTGCTTCTTGACTTGCATACAGATTTCTCAGGAGGCAGGTAAGGTGGTCTGGTATTCCCATCTCTAAGAATTTTCCACAGTCTGTTGTGATCCACACAGTCAAAAGCTTTGGTGGAGTCAATAAAGCAGAAGTAGCCACTGGACCACCAGGGGAGTCCCTCTTAAGACAAACACGTACACAATAAGGAAAAGCTGCTCTGGGGGAGATCCAAGTGAGTCTACTCAAAGGAGCACTCAATAGAAGACAAAGGTTTTGGCAGATGGGATGGCTTCTCATCTCACCATCCCACCTGCCTCCCATATCCTAGTGATAATGCTTGACATTTGCTCACTCTGCCAGGCACTGTGCTGTGAGCTATACATGCTCCATTAACTTGTTTAATCTTCATAGCCACCCAATGAAGTAGCTCCTATTATCCTCGTTTATAGAAACTGAAAATTAGATAGAAAACAACTTGCCCAAGTTCACCTAACTACTAATTAGCAAGACAGGGGTTTGGAAATCCGAGTCTGCCTCTATCCCAAGAGTTTCAGTGCATTGCTGTATTCCTTCTGTCATAAATTAAGAAGAAAGACTTTGCTTTCTTGGATGAGTTTAAATTTTTGTTCATGTGACATAAAAATTAAGGAATCAGGGCCATCCTTGGCTGCCCAGAAGCTAAACTCTGTGCTCCCAGTGCAGGAGACCTGGGTGCAATCCCTGGTCAGGGAACTAGATCCCACGTGCTGCAACTAAAGATTCTACATGCCACCACTAAAACCTGGAGCAGACAAATATTTTTAAAAAAATTAAGGAAACAATCTGGACGTCAGAGGACTGTCTTGAATCTCAGCAAGAATAATGTATCTGGAATTAACTATTATAGCTGGCAGCAACCTTTGCTCTTCCTTGGAGCAGGGTGAACAGGTCATCTTGGTTTTAGCACTGCAAGTCCTGCATCAGGAAACTCCTTCAGTACCGGGAAATCTGGGATGGCTGGTCACCCTACCTAGGAGTGTTGCATTTTCTATCCATCCTGCCTTTGATCCTCCCATGCACAAGCATCTCTGGTGGGGTCAACAGCTGATACGTTGTAAAGTACTTTGCACAATGCTTGGGATATAGCCTGTTCAACAAATGCTATATTTAAGGGAGAGCCGAGAGGATACTCAGTTTTAACATCGTGAAAGAAGGAGAATGTGTTAGTGGGAAGGAGATTTTGAGTATCCTGTGCTTGTTTGCCTTCATGACTTCTACTGATGAAAACTGTGAGGACTTCCCTGATGGTGCAGTGGATAAGAATCTGCCTTGCAATGCCAGGGACACAAGTCCAATCCACAGTCTGGGAATGACCCCACATGCCTTGGGGCAACTAACGCTCATGGGGCCCAACTACTGAGTCTGAGCTGAAAAGCCTGTGCTCTGCAGCAAGAGGAGCCACAGCAGTGAGAAACCCAAACACCACAGACAAGAGGAGCCTCCACTCACTGCAACTACAGAAAGCCTGTGTGTAGTGATGAAGGCCCAGCATAACCACAATAAATAAATTAATTAAAAAGCAAACAATATAATAAAACTGTGACAGCAGAGCAGCTGTGGAAGCAACTAGGAAGGATGTGAGTGAAAGTCACAGCCAAAGCTGGATGAATGCAGTTAGAACCATGTAACCAGGGCGGCGACAAGTTGACAGCACCCGCTAGTAGAGCCTGTTAGTCCAACGCAGGGCACTTAACGCGGATTGGAACTGCCAAGCTAGAAGAAAGCAAAAGATGCAAAGTAAGAGACATGAGAAGCATCAGCTTCAGGAAATGCCAGGTTCCTCTTGAGGCAAATTTTTTTTGCAAAGAATTCATTTCCAGAGGAAATACAACCAAAACAAACATTCCTAAGGCCCTCAAGACTTGGTTTCATGAATCATGCCAGCATTAGGTGATAAAACAGCCTGACCTCTCTCCCTGGCAGCCTAACCTAGCCTCCACTGCCCACATTGTTACCATTCTTGGCCAGGGGTGCTGTTGACTTCCACTTCAGGCTAACTTCCTACTAACTGGAATCTTCAGAGAAGCAGGAATCACTGCTGTCTAAAAGAACTGGGAGGAAGATCTACCTGGACTCTAGTCCTGGCTCTTTAAAAACTGTGGCCTTAGTTAAGTCTGGATCTTAGACAAAGTGAATCGGGGATGGACTAAATTTTCTCTCCTGTCATTTCATGCCCGACTCTGTGACATCTTTTGGTAAGGAATGAGGGTGGGCGAGATAACACAACTTTTGTGAGCCACTTGAGAAGAAGGGGCTGTATCTTTGTAGCCTTAGTAGATAAATACACTGTTGGTCAGTAACCATTTATGAGATTCATGGAGGGGAATGGCTTGGAATTCAAAAGACCCAGATTTGAATGCAGTTATTGGTGGTACCAACTTTCAGTAACTGAGCAAATCTCATTCAGAGCATCTTAGTATCTCTAGATGCAAAAAAGCTAGAGTGAGATTTACAACAACCTCATGGCATCCCACTCCAGTACTCTTGCCTGGAAAATCCCATGGATGGAGGAGCCTGGTTGGCTACAGTCCACAGGGTCGCTAAGAGTCGGAGATGACTGAGTGACTTCACTTTGACTTTCCACTTTCATGCATTGGAGAAGGAAATGGCAACCCCCTCCAGTGTTCTTGCCTGGAGAATCCCAGGGACGGCAGAGCCTAGTGGGCTGCCGTCTATGGGGGTGCAGAGTCGGACACGACTGAAGCGACTTAGTAGTAGTAGTAGTAGTAGTAGCAGTAGTAGTATGCCTCTCCAGAATTAATGAATGGTTATGAGCAAACATATTATGCAGGAAAGAAAGCTATGTGCTTTCAATATCTTAGGTTATCCCAGTTAACTGAAGTTTGCTTCCTAGGCAGATGTAGGATAAATGTATATTGCTTGCCCCAATTTTAGACAAAAGACTGCCCAGAATAGGTTGTGAATCTTTCACCTGCTTCACTTTTTGATGAGATTGTGCAGAAAGCTTTAGTGTAGGACAATGATTCTCTCTGGCTAACACAGTAATCAAACAAGGCTTGCTGCTTCCCTCAGCAGAAACAAATCAATTTAAGAACCCTCTTGGGAATTCACTGTTTCCTCTCTACGGACCAGGTTCAAGGCTGGTCTCATTCTAGCAGCTGAAATCAAGCAGAAATCCTTAGAGAAATGGGTCATAAAGCAACACTCATTTTCAGCTGATTAAAAAAATATAAAAGTACAACCCACATACCTAATGTGCTATTTTAAAAATGTTTCCTTTATTCCTTCGTTAGTAAAAAATTAATTCATATTATTGCTCATCATTTTTTTGAAAAAAAAAAAAAGTATATCAAAATGATTCACTTAAATATATTTAACCATTTAGAATTAGAAATTAAGTCATTTCCTTCCCCCCCTTACTCAAGATATTAGTGAGATCCCTAGGTTAGCACTCCGGAGGTCATTCTGGTTTACATATTTCCTGGGCTCTTTCTTCTGCCTAATGAGATTGTTAAAAAGCAGTTTTCCTATCAAAAGAAACTGCAAGTCCCTCTTACGGGGTAAATCTCATCAGCCTGAAGACTTGAACTCCTGAGCTCTGAAACCTGCTGGGTTCAGAGATGGTCCTGCAGAGAGATGTTGCTTTGCCGCCCTCTGCAGGCTACAGTTGGTAAGCCTCCGTCAGACAGAGGAAGCCGGGATGAATCCTTAGGTATCTGAAAAGAAATGAAACAAGTTAATGCCAGAATAAGTCGACAGTGGGGAGGAGGAAATGGCTGTGTACATCAGTCCCCCTTCAAAAAACCATAGAATTTAGGGCATGTCACCTCTGTAAGCTGAAAACAGGATGTAAACACTGTACTGCTTGATTCAACTTTTGTAAGAAAAGATTTAGATTCAGTTATACCAGAAGGTTAAATTTTGGTTATCTTGGTGTTGAGATTATGGGTAATTTGTATGAAAATCCTTTTTACTGATCTGTATCACCTGCACTTTCCATAATGTTTTATTCTAGTCATAAGACACTAGTTAAAAGTGATTGTGGGCTTCCCTGGTAGGTCAGATGGTAAAGAATCTGCCTGCAATGTGAGATGCCTGGGCTCGATCTCTGGGTTGGGACGATCCCTTGGAGAAGGGAATGGCTGCCCACTCTAGTATTCTTGCCTGGAGAATTCCATGGACAGAGGAGCCTGATGGGCTACAGTCCATGGGATCACAAAGAGTTGGACACAACTGAATGACTAACACTTTCAAAAGTGATTGTGCCAAGGGGACTTCTTGGGGGCTAGCAGTGTTCTGTTCCTTGATCTTGAAGCTCTACATCTTCATTAAAATAGTTTTTAAAAAGTAGCTGTGCAGGAACTCTCACACATAACTGGTGGGGAAGCAGCCACTTGAGAAAACACTTTGATAGTTTCTTACTATCAAAGAACTAAAAACTAAACATATTCTTATGTGATCCAGCGATCTCATTCCTTGGTATTTGCCCAAATGAGATGAAAACTTACATCTACAAAAAACCTCCACTTTATTCATAATTGCCAAAAAGTTGGAAGCAACCAAGATTCCTTCAGTAAATAAACAACAAATACCGTGTGAGTAAACAGGGGGAAGGGATGTATGGGAACCTCCTATACTTGCTGCTCAATTCTGCCGTGAACCTCAAAAAATAAAATCTGTTTTTTAAAAAAGTGGCTTTACTACCCTGGGAATATATTAAAAACTATTGAATTGTATGCAGTAAATGAGTGAACTTTACGATATATGAATTATATCTCAAAGCTGGAAAAAACTTTTTTTAAGTGGTTGTACTCACAGGTGAATATAGAGGTAAAGTGCTAACACCAGCTACAATCTTGAAAACATTATACTAAGAGGAGAAGACAGACACAGAAGGCTACCTACTGTATGAAGTGTCCAGGACAGGCAAAAACAGATATTAGTTGTTGTCAGGACCAAGGGGGTGGGAAATGGGGAATCACTGCTAACGGGTTTTCTTTCTGGGATGACGAGAATGTTCTAGAAGTAGTGGTGATTCATGTGTGAACTTTGTGAGTACACTAAGAACACATTAATTATATACTTTTAAAGTTACTTTTTAAAGGATGAACTTCATGGTATGGGAATCATATCTTAATAAAGCTGTTATTCTTGGTAATGGGGGAAAAAGGCAATGGCAGATTTTGGAACATTGTCTTAAATAGCTATGTGCCTGGAATTCAAAAACCATAGTCTTTCCAACAATATCACTTAACGTACATACAAAAATTAAGAATGGTTTCATTTAAGAAACCATTTCACTTAAGTTTAAACCATTTCACTTAACCATTAAGGAACCACTTCACTTAAGTTTTAGTTAAGAATGGCCATACCAAGACTTCCTTGTTGGTTCACTGGTTAAGAATCCGTCTACCAATGCAGGGAACAGGGGTTCAATCCCTGGCCCTGGAAGATTCCATGTGGTGAAGGGCAACTAAGCCTGGATGGTTCCACGTGGTGAAGGGCAACTAGTGAACCCCTCCCGCCTAGAGGTAGCAAGAGAACACAACACAACGAACAGTAGCCCCCACTGTCCACAACCCAGAGAAAGCCCCTGCAGCACAGCTAAAAACAAACAAGAATTTAAAATGGCCATCCTCTTTTTTTGACCACGGCCCTCAGCATGTGGGATCTTAGTCCCCTGACCAGGTATGGAACCATGCCCCCTGCAGTGGAAGCGTGGTACTGGACCTGAGTGGCAACTGGAATCTGGTATCTAAGGTTTTTTACCCTTAGCAGCAGAATTCAAGCGAAAGCCCCAGTTTCCGGCTCCAGACATCAGGCTGTGGTCAGTGTGGGTCTATTAAAGGCAGCAACTCTCCACAACGAGAATCCAGTTTCAGAGATGCCAGATCATCGGACCGCGTGGGCCCAATGTTCAGTATTGCGATGGGCAGCTTCTTCTCCTGGGCAGTGAGGATGAACCTGTAACCCGAGTACACCTGTCGGGGTAGAAGAGGCAGGTGAGAGCTCTTTAGATGTAGAAAGAACTAGACCAAATAGGGAGCCCCTCCAGGGCTCCTCAGGTGTCTCAGTGGTAAAGAATCTGCCTGCCAGTTCAGGAGACATGGGTTTGATCCCCAGGAAGAGGAAATGGCAATCGATTCCAATATACTTGCCTGGGAAATGCCAGGCACAGAGGAGCCTGGCAGGCTACAGTCCATGGGGTCAGAAAGAATCAGACACGACTTAGTGACTAAACCACCACCACCACCACCAGGGCCTCCCACCCTACAGTCGGTTACCAATAACAACAAGCCAGTTACCTGCAAGGAAGATCCCACCACCAGGAGGGAGTCAGCTTCCTTCACCCTCTTGTGCACAAAATCAACCTTGTCAGGCTTCACCGTGTCGCCAAAGAAGACGACGTCTGGTTTCAGGGGGCCTCCACATCGAGAGCAGGATGGGACCCGGAAGCTCTGTACCTCCTCCTCGGTGAGAAAGACGTCGCCATCGGGGGCCAGGCCGTGGGCCTCGGCACTCCAGGTGGGGTTCAGGACTTGGAACCGCTCCTGCAGCGTCCCACGGGGAGTCTGCTCCCCACAGTCCAAGCAGAGGACCCTGAAACCACAGAGGAGGCCGACTGTCCTGGGGGAGGCACAAAACTGCCGGAGACCTTTCATCCCAGCCATCTCTAGCTCCTCCATCACGATGGCTTTTCTCTCCCTGACACCCCCCATTTCCCCCCACTTTAGTAAGACCCTGTCATGACCTCTTTAGCTGTCACCTCCCTTCCAGTGCCTGCCAGCCTTCTAGAACAACATGCGATTGTTTCCTCACCACCCACTCCCTGCTTAATCTGCCGCAGCTCACTTTTATCCTTAACATGACTACAAAGACTTTACCAGATAATTTCCTTAGTCCCGAAACCAAGGTTTTCCACCTCCCTCCATCTTCTGCTCTAATCATTTGCTGTAATTATCACTGCCCATGAAAACACTTTCCCAGGAGTTCCCTGGTGGCCTAGTGGTTAGGATTCCAGGCTTTCACTGCCAGGTCCCAGATTTGTTTTAAAATAGTTAAGAAGATGGGACTTCCCTGGCAACCCAACGCTTAAGAACCCCCACTCCCAATGCAAGGGGCACAGGTTTGATCCTTGGCTGGGGAGTTCAGATCCTGCATGCCACACAGCAAGGCCAAAGGGGGAAAAAATTTAAGAAGAGATGGAGAGAAAGGATAAAGTAGTCTTGATAAAACTCTTTGAATCTCGGTGATGGTACGTGGGAGTCCATTATACGACTCTACTTCTGTGGCTTTTTAAAATTTTCATCACAGAAAAGAACTTAATGAACCCATAGCCATCCCCAGCTCATTCCCTGACACCACTTTAGTCTAAGTCCCTCTGGCTGACCTCCCTGAGCCACTCTTCCTAATCCTGTCCAGCCTTCCTCCATTTTTATCATATTGCTTTCTTGTTCAGAAACCGCCAACAGTCCCCTTTGGTCTCTCACAACAGACCCAAATCAGCACTGCAAGATTTTCAAATGCATCCAGGATTTGGGTCTAGCCTTCCCAGACAAGCTGATTTCATACTAGTCTCCAAGGAGACCAGTCCAACACTCTACAAAAGTTCCCTTCATACGGAAAGCCCTCTTTCCCCGCCTTTGTCAAGTCAAACCTGAGCTATTCTCCAGCCCCACCTCACCTATAAAAGCTTTCTTGATTACTCCAGTCATCACTGTTTCTCTGAACCTGTAAAACATGTCTATCAAGGACCACATAAAATAACAGTCATGTGTGGAGTTGTTTGTCATTAAACCTGGTATTTTCTGGTCCCCCAACAAACAGATTACCAAATTCTCACATATTATATTTTGGTATTATTATTATATATATACATATACATATATATGTAATGCAGACCACATTTTATATTTTGGTTTCGACCCCTCCACACCAGCAAGGAGCACACCAGTACACACCACATGTTACAGGCACCCAATAAAGAGCTTACAAATGGTGACTGATTTCAGTTTGCAAAGAACTGTTTCCCAGGCTTAAAGATAAGGAAATGGGCTCCAATTAGCTGCAAGTTATGACCAGGGCTACGTATGTTCATTTCATCAGTCTTTACGGGGTCCTGGCTATCCTGTGATCTATGTGTCTAGGCACTGGGGACCCAGCCATTTGTAGCACATGCTGTTGGTGGTCTGCTCACAGTTCCCTGGGAACACTCAGAGGCCACCTGCATACAGATCTCTGATAAGTGGCTTCCTAATTCTCTGGCCATAGAAGCTTTCCAGCAGGAGCAGAGTCAGTATTAGGGAGTTAATTCTCCCAGAGTCCCCCTCCACCAATGAAGGACAGGAGATGACGGATAAACGCCCCAGGTCCCTTGATTTTCAGTGAGATGACTAAAACTGCTGTACAGTCAGAGGGCCTCTGACAGGCTTGAGCCCCAGCTGGCCCAAGCAGTAACCCATTCATTAGCATAACCTTTCCCTCGCTCTCCTGTCTTCCCGGTTTCAGGTCCCATTCCCTCACTGAATTTGCCAGAGTAAACAACTTCCTCCTGAATCATTTCCTCATGGTCTAGGGAAGACAGCAGTGATAGGTAAGGCCAGGGTCCCTGCTCTGATGGAGCACACGTTTCTACATTCACTGTTTTAGGTTTTCTGGTACCTGTGCATGCATCCGTGCAGTTCTGTTAGGCGCTGACTCCCCGCCTTGGTATGCAAAGCATCCACGTTTTGGGTCACCAACCAGTGCAGCTTTCCGAGTCTCTCCCAGTTGCTCAGAGCCCAGTGTGCAGGGTTAGGCTGGTGGGAGGAGAACTGAGGCCAGCCCACAAAGTTTCTAGCCCAGTACCGCTGGCGGATGGGAGCGCTCCGTACAAAATCCCCGTGCTGGATAGCCTCCGGTCTGTGCGGGCGTAAAGTCCCACCTTTTCTGACCTGTAGTCTGGGATCCCTGACTCGGTGGAGATTCCTGCCCCTGTCATTACTAGGAGCCTCTTGGAAAGGGTGATGAAGCGTTGTAACTCTTTGACCTTCTCAGGGTCCAGAGGAGGACTTGGTGGCACAAATAACCCAGTGGATCTGAGTGAGCACTGCTGGCTGAAGTTTGCCCTCCAGCGGGCTTTTGCTGTCCTTTTGAAAGTTAACCCAAAGCTCATCCTCATGCTAGAGAGAAAAAAAGCATCACAGGAGAAACTTGTTTTTTTTCAATTACTTGTTTTTTTATGTTTTTGTTTTTTTTTTTTTTTTCATACGGTGCATCCCATAGGATCCAGGGAGCTTCCCTGAGACCAGGGATCGAACTGGTGCCCCTGGACTGGAAGCTCAGAGTCTTAACCACCAAACCACCAGGGAAGTTCAGAAACTGAGTTTTAAAAAATCAAGATAACCAAGAGAAGGGGGTGGGGCAAGATGGGAGAGGGGATTAAGAGGTACAAACTATTGATCTATAAAATAAATAAGCTATAAGGATAAATAGTACAACACGAATACAGCCAATATTTTATAATAACTATAAATGGAATATAGCCTTTAAACATTATGAATCACTATGTTATACACCTGAAATTTTCAACTAAATGTTAAAAAAAAAAGTTTTTTCTAAATATTTATATGGCAGTACCAGGTCTTAGTTGCAACACGTGGGATCATTTAGTTGTGGCGTGTGGGATCTAGTTCCCTGACTAGGACCTGAGCCCCCTGCATTGGGAACACGGAGTTTTAGCTACTAGACCACCAGGGAAGTCCCTAAAATTTTTAATTTAATTAAAAAACACACAAAACAGATGAGTGAATAATCAATAGGCAGAGTATATAAATAGCACAAGATTAACCAAGAGCTATTCATTGTTGAGGATCTGTGTTAGATCCAAGGATAGGGGTTCATTACATTACCTATCTCCACAATAACAAATAAATTTTTAAACAGTAATTTCTTAGAGGAATGTTTGGATTGCAGATGCCCTAGTGTGCCCTGGACAGTGGAAGTACAGAAATGCCAAAAGTCATGAAAATGCCAGGAGCCAAGTAAAATGTTTATACCCATATTTTATAAGCTCAAGAGATGTGATCAGAAAAAATCAGAAAGGACTTCTTTGGTGGTCCAGTAGTTAAGACTCCCTGTCTCCAATGTAGGGAAACTGCAACACTCTGAGCCCACATGCTCTGGAGCTCAAGGGTCGCGTGGCAAGGAAGATCCCATGTGACACAACTAAGACTCAACACAGCCAAATAAATAATTTTTTTTAATGAGAAGAAAGAAGAATGGAGAAGTTTGAAGAGAAGCTAAATATGGAATATTTTGCCTTAATGGTAGACAAAATTCCAATATCTGGACGATATTAGCAATCATATAGTATTTGGAAAAAATATATTTGAAACAAATAGACATAGTGAACAAGGGCAGGTAACTTAAAATGTATACCTCCCTCATGTTGCCCTTGACCTAGACAAAAATGACAGCAAGAGCACATGATTATCAACAGTACAGCAGTAAACAAGGGCTAAGCTTAGCCTAAACTTACATAGACAAACCTTAACTCGAGGCAAGAAACTAAAAGAAAAGCGTGGGTAACATCCTTATTTAGTGCCCTTCTCCAAGGGTTCTTCCTGATCCAGGGAAGCCCAAACCCAGGTGGAGTTAGTGGTAAAGAACCCGCCTGCCCATGCAGAAGACCCAGCAGATGCAAGTTCGATCCCTGGGTCAGGAAGATGTCCTGGAAAAGGAAATGGCAACCCACTCCAGTATTCTTGGCTGGGAAATCCCATTGTCAGAGGAGCCTAGAGGGCTACAGTCCAGGGGGTCACAAAGAGTCAGACATGAATGAGCGACTAAACAACAACCTTGTTCACAAAATAAAACGTATAGTTTTATTTCATGATAGCTCAAGCCTATCTTGTCTTCCTGGTCTCCTAACAGCCATAGCTCTCCTATGCTCTGACCATCAGATGGGAATTAATTATGACTGGCAAATCTGCCAAGGCTTTCTGCATCCAAGGGAAACTGTATATTTTGGTTTCCTTAAAAAAAAAAGAAGAAGAAAAAGAGGAAGGAGGCCTCTAAAAAGTAAAATCTATTTTAAAAAGGTGGGAGGTACAATGATAAAGCAGAATTCTAACATAATATAAGAACTATTCTGTCTCTCCCAGTAACACCTGGCCAGTCAGAATTGAATTTCTTATAAACTTCAAAAAGTGAGTGGTTGGGACTTCCTTGGCGGTCTAGAGGTTAAAAATCTGCCTTCCAATGCAGGTGATGTGGTTTGATCCCTAGTCCGGGATTGATCCCTGGGTCAGGAAGATCCCCTAGGGAAAGAAATGGCAACCTACGCCAGTATTCTTGCCTGGGAAATCCCCTGGACAGAGGAACCTGGTGGACTACAGTGCATGGGGTCACAAAAAACTGGACAGGACTGAGCGACTCACGCTTTCAGTACTTTCTGGGAACTGAGATTCCGCGTGCCGCAACGAAGACCAGACACAGACAAAAAAAAAATTAAGTCCTTTAATAGCTCATTGTTAACCTATCTATGACTCCATCTAAAGACGTCTGTATCAGAGGAACACATTTATATTTTTAGTTAAAACCATCCCTCGGGGGTCTGTGTGTCCCAAAAACCTACTTTCCACTTTATAAATTAACATGATCTTATTTCTTCATAAACTAAAGAGGCATATTTGAGTTCCAGTTTAGGTGATGAAACTGTTGCTCAGACTTTTCAGGATTTTATTAATGTAATTAAGCACTCGCCTACCTTTTATTCTATTTCCCCCATATTCTGTTAGTTTACCCTCAGTTGCAAATACAGATACTTGGACACAGTGAAGAGACACGAGACATGACAAGACAGTCTTCCTCAGCTTTTCTAGCTGTAAAAAAACAAGGCCTTGACATAGATTTTGTAGACATCCTCCAGTGTCACTCACCCCATACATAAACATTATTTTATATTGGGCTTTCCAGATCTGGGATCAGGATCCTGACTTTCCAGAGTAACGCGTGAACAGCTAGGCAAATACAGGTTCCTGATTCCTGAGACCAAAGGTCTCGGGAAACCCGGTGAAAACATGTTCTACTGGAACAACTGCTCTCTCCCAGGTCCCACCAAAGGGCAAAGAAGAGAAATGAAATCCACAATTTCTAGCCACCTGCAGCCCGCACAGAACACACTTACCTTCCACAGCTTAAGGGACACTTTACGCCCAACAGGGACAGACCAGCTATATTTGCATTTTGGGAAATGTAGTTCATGAAGCAGAAATGATGCGAGAAAACTACAAATCCACAGCCCTTTTGGGCTTCACAGCTGTGGGACCCAGATTGTTCAGTAAGGCCCCCTGTTGGCCTTCTCTGGTCAGAGGTTTCAAACCCAGGTATGCGATGTGCAGCTGTCTCCTAAGCCGTCATGTTTTTGAGAGAGAAGCGGCTAGTTTAGATGCCAGCATCCTGAGTGCAAAATAGTACATCCGAGGACTTGCCTGATGGTCCAACGGCTGAGACTCAGCGCTCCCAAAGCAGGAGGCCCCAGTCGATCCATGGTCAGGGAACTAGACCACGCATGCCTCTCTCGAAGGACCGGCATAGCCAGAAAAAATAAATATATTTTTTAAATAGCACATCCTGTCAGTTACAAATTGGCACTTGCAAATTTGTAATTGCAAAGAGCTGCAAAGAGCATTTCCCAGCGATTGAACAAAAACAAGGAGATTGAACCCTGTGCTGCTGCAGCTGTTGACCTTCAACACCCCCTAAGGGCGTTCAGGGTGGAGTGAGGCACTCTGTGCTGCAGGGAACCTGGTGGGACAGGTCTTTAGTTAGATATTTTCAGGAACTGATTTCATGATCCCAGTTTTTGCCATCTCTTCCTATCTAGAAAATCACTGAATCCCTTCATGGTGACATCACTAACAGAACACCTTTTGTCAGCTCCCGTCTCACCAGAATCATGTAATTGCCCTTCCCTCAGAGCTACTGGAAGTGCTGTCCACCGGGCTGCAGTCCTCATTTTACCCCCAAATAAAACTTAACTCTCACGTTGTGCATCTTTTTCAGTTGACAGTCCAAATGGGAATTCACTCTCTCATTAGAAGCTTCAGCAATGGATCTAGGTTTGACTCATCCTCAACTTCCGTGTTTACAATCCTTCCCACGCATCAAAATGGAATCAAGTTCCCACCATGCAGTGAGTTGTGAAGAAATTCACTCACAAATGTCTGGAAAACTGATTACAGTTGAAAGGAACAAGGTGAAATATAAAATACAGGGACTAATATGATTACACATGTGGCCTTTCCAATTTTATTTCTCATCTTATGTTTTTATTAAATTAACACAATACCTGAGTCTTACTTCCAAAAATTCTGATTTAACTGGTCTGGGGAGACACTTGGGCACCAAGCCATTTTACAAACTTCACAGTTGTTTCTAATATGCAGCCAGTGAGAACCACTGATCTGTAGCATTGCCTGGATAAGACATCAGTTTGTGCTTTAGAACACATCAAAACAGCTAGCACTGACCTTGAAGACCACTCTAAGGAACCACTTCCCCCGTTTTAAAGTGCAGTGAGGGAAATTCTCGGATTGTCCAGTGGTCAGGACTCAGAGTTTTCACTGCTGATGGTGCATGTTCAATTCCTGGTCAGGGAACTAAGATCCCTCAAGCCACCGGACACCGCCAAAAGAAATAAAACAACAACAACAACAACAACAACAACAAAAACTGAGGCCCAGAGAAGTAGTATGAAAGCTGGAGTCAGTTTACTTTCATTGAATGCATAGAGGTAAATATTGGTAAAGTAAGTTCAGTAGTTTTGAAGCAGGAGGTAGATGCCCCCACTCACCCACAAGGAAAGCAATTTATTTCCTGTAGACAGAAACTCCAAAATATCAATAGCAGTACAACCAAGAGAGGAAGCTGGCTCCTGCCCAGATGGAAATAAGACCACATATTTCTCATTCTTCAATCCAAGGAAATTTTGACTTCCAGACCAGAAAGCTCTTTGGAAGTCAAAAGAGGAATGATGCTAAATTTACCCATAAGCTTTTTTGATGAAATCCATCCTGACAGAGATTCATGCGAACACACTGGAAGATAGTTGAGAGGGACTGAATAGGGACTCAGAACCAGGCAAATTGAAATGACTGGCCTGGAACTTCCCTGGTGGTCCAGTGGCTAAGACTCCATGCCCTCAATGCAGGAGGCCAGAGTTCGATCCCTGGTCAGGGAATTGGACTCCACATGCTGCAACCAAGAAATTGCATGCCACAACTAAAGAATTTGCATCCACAGTGAAGACCTGTTGTAGTCAAATAAATTAATTTTTTAAAAAAGAAATGATTGGCCAAAGGAAATCCAGAAGAAAAGCCCCATATAAGTGATTCAAGCTACCATGAGGCTTCGACTCTGAGTCCACCTGTGTGTCTATCTACACGTATTGTACTCTTTTTCCTCCTAGCAAACATTTTACTTGCCTCACTACTTTTCATCTTTGTGGGGATTCTTTTTATGCAAAGCCAGGGCCTTGTTACTCATCACTGGTCTAGTAGTTAGGATTCAGCTCTCTCTCTGCAAGACCCAAACTCAGTCTCAGGCTGGGAACTGAAACCCTGCTTCAAGCCACTGCAGGTCGAAGCTACCAGAGATCACTTTGGGAGCAGTACCTCCAGTCACACCTCAAATAGGTCTCTGGGTTGGGAGAATCACCTGACATGAATATTTTGTGCCTTAGTTAACCTGACCACCCTGGCTGAAAGTGAGTGAAAGTCATTCAGTCATGTCTGACTCTACCACCCCATAGTGCATGGAATTCTTCAGGCCAGAATACTGGAGTGGGAAGCTGTTCCCTTCTCCAAGGGATCTTCCCAACCCAGGGATTGAACCCAGGTCTCCTGCACTGCAGGTAGACTCTTTACTAGCTGAGACACAGGGAAGCCACAGGGAATCCTGGCTGGAAAAAAAAAAAAAAAGGATCAAAATGTAGACTGGAAACTAAGGCAAAAAATTATAATCCAGAATATTT
Source organism: Madoqua kirkii (assembly GCA_006408675.1). Lineage (NCBI taxonomy): Eukaryota > Metazoa > Chordata > Mammalia > Artiodactyla > Bovidae > Madoqua > Madoqua kirkii. Next base: position 22,463 of record SJYC01143806.1, read on the forward strand.
TCTGCACAAATGAGTGTTTGAGCAAAACCTATAGAAATGTCAAAACATGACATTACCCCCATATCAGGCCAATATTATCATGGAAAACTTCATATCCACATTATTTCCCCAGTTCTCCTAGGGGAATAAGCATCATTAAGAGACTGGCCAGGAACACAAGATTATTGTGCCTTTAGGCCTCAAAGAATGTCATGTTCTGGGGAGAAGTTAGCTGAGTTTTCCAGCTTTCTTAGTGCTGGGAAGTCATCTGTGGAGGATGAAGTCATCCAAGACAGCTGGTGAAATACAATTTCCCTTGGTAGCTACTGACAGGGTGTAATGAGCCACCCAATCGAGACATTCTCAAGGGCTGAGAAGTTCCTTGGATGATGCTAGTCTTTTCATTTCTCACAAATCCACTGCACCAGGCATTAATGACAAAGTCCTCTAAGTTAATCACACTGTCAGTCTTTTCTTTTTCTCTCTACTGTTTTTTCCTACCCTTGCTGGGGGGAAAAAAAAAGTTAACTAGACATCAGCATCAAACAGGCCTTTTTTAGAAATTTTTGGCTGCAGTGGGTCTCTGTTGCTGGGCACTGGCTTTCTCTGGCTGCAGAGACTGGGGGCTACTCTGTAGTTGAGGCGCACAGGCTTCTGACTGCGGTCGTTTCCCTTGTTGAGGAGCTGGGGATCTGCAGCATGGGCTCAGCAGTGTCGAATGGGTTTAGTTACCCTGCAGTATGTGGGGTCTTACTCAACCAGGGATGGAACATGTGTCCCCTGAATTGGTAGGCACATTCTTAACCACTGGACCACCAGGAAAATTCCCAAATAGGCCCTTTTATGTCATTTTTACATCTAGTTGATGACTACATGAATATTCAGTAAGCAATACATTGAACATTTCGTGTTTGAAGTTTTTCGTAATGAAATGTTGGGGGAAATACAATTTTCTCAGAGACTACCGTTTTCATCTAGTGAATAGCAAAAACCAAAAGTCTTTTGGAAAATATAGTTCAGAGCTGAAACAAGTCCAGATAAAGGTGTCTAGTAGCCTTCCACTCGCCAACACAATGAGAGTGACTGTTACTTCAAACTCACAAACGGCGGGCATTTCCGTGGAAATAACCTCTCTCTGCTGAATTAATATGTCCTGTCCAGAGAAAACCTTTTCAGGTTAAATATTAAATTACCATATGATTCAGAAATTCCACTTCTAGATATATACACAAAAGAATGGAAATAAGAACTTAAACTGATACTTAAATGCCAATGTTCATAAAGACATTTCTCACAATGGAAGGAAGAAACCTCCTGTCAAAGAATAAATGGATAACAAAATTCCCTACAGTAGAATATCAGCCATAGAAAGGAATGAAATTCTGAAATATACTACAAATGAATGAACCTTAGGTAGATACAAAAAAGTCAAATAAATGTGTAATTTCCTTATACGAAGTACTTGTGGTGGTTTTATTGCTAAGTTGTGTCCTACTCTTGTGACCCCATGGACTGTAGCCTGCCAGGCTCCTCTGTCCATGAGATTCTTGAGTTACTAAATTCATAGAAAATGGAATAGGGGTTGCCAGGGGTTGTGGGGAGAGGAATGGGGAGTTAGTGTTTAATGGGAACAGTTTGGGATGATGAAAAAGTTCTGGAGGTGAGCAGTGGTGATGGCTGCTACCGAACTGTACATTTAAAAATGGGTCAAATGGCAAATTTTATGTTATGCACACTTTGCTACAATTAAAAACAACAACAATCATAATAATAACCAACACTTTTCCCGAGGATAGTTACATCGTGAATCAGAAGCCAAGTGAAGAACACTCTTAACACAAAGCACACTTCTTTTCCTCCCCAATTCGTAGCCGTGAGTGAAGTTAATTAGCATGTTCCCTCCCACAGTGCTTTGCTTCATTCTCCACTAAAAACTAAGCGAAATCAAGCAATTGAATCAGCTTATATCTTTCCGAGAGCTCTTCATGTGGTTGTCTAATTTTATTCATTCAATAATTAAGGGTTTTGCCATGAGCCTCCAACTCGCCTTTCTGTAATAGGAACCTTGCTTATTGGGAACGATGAGAAGGGGCGTTACTCGTTAGCTTTGCGCAGTGGCAGTATCGTAGCCAATGAGGTTTATCCGAGGCGCGATTATTGCTAATTGAAAACTTTTCCCAATACCCCGCCGTGACGACTTGAAATATAGTCGGCATTGGCAATTTTTGACAGTCTCTACGGAGACTGAATAATGCGGTTTTAAAAGAAAGTACTACCAACTGTTTGAAAACGTTCTCAGAAAGTCGTCATTGTTTTCACTTACTATAGCTGTTTGTGTGTTAAGAGCTGTTAGCTTAGCGTTTCAAGGTGTTTTTCTCGTTGTATTTTTAGTGGGCGGGTTTGAGATTGATCAAACGTGGATAGGCAGATCTAGTTTTGTATGCGTGCTGCGTCTAATTTTTTATCTTAGTTAACAGTTGGGGTTTTTTAACTCGGTATTTTTAATTCGGTTTTTGAAAATGCTTTTTTCCGCCCCCGCACTCTCACCTCCAATTCCTGGTTCTTTGGTTTGCCTTCGCTGTTCCCGTCCTTCTGACGCTGTTTCCTCCTCAGACTACAAGTCAACCCGGTTCGTCTCTGTGACGTCATGCTAATTTGCATAACATTCCCCAGCATCCCCAGCGAAAGCGCTATTTCCAAAATAATAGTGTTCGACAAGAGACGGCCCAACCACAAGAAGTCCCCCGATGGGCCTTAGATGTAACTATCTGCAGGGAAACAGATTCAATCCACGAATTCGCTGGCGATTGCTCACCCTCAGTAAAAAGGCTGTTGTCATCCGTGGGGGAAGCGGGTGCGTGCTCACGTTCTTCAGCTTTGCGCAGTGGCAGTATCGTAGCCAATGAGGTTTATCCGAGGCGCGATTATTGCTAATTGAAAACTTTTCCCAATACCCCGCCATGACGACTTGAAATATAGTCGGCATTGGCAATTTTTGACAGTCTCTACGGAGACTGACTTTTACTTGTATAAAAAAAGCTTAAGTCCTTTTATTTATTCTAGCTTTTCCAACTCGGCTGTGCTTTTGTGGTTGGTTTTGTAGTTTACAGTATAATTTCCTTAACCATCATTTACTTTCGTGGCTTGAGTAAATTTCGCGTTCGTAGAGCCGATTGATGTCCGACTATTTAATTCTCTTTCTTTTTCTCTCAATTTTGCCTAGCATCAGAATACTTTCTAATAAGTCGTTCTTCGTATTAGGTGGGTAACATATGGAAGCTTCAGCGTCAGGCCTCCCAATGAATAGTCAGGACTGATTCTGCTTTTTTAGGGTTGATTGGTTGGATATCCTTGCTGTCCAAGGGGACTTTCAAGTCTTACCGAAACCACAGTTCAAGGGCATCAGCTTTCAAATATAGTCCTACTCTCACACCCATATTGATGTGAAAACTCATGCTTCACGGAGTTTGTTGGTTTCAGTTGCCGCGTTTTCTTATGTATTTCTAGTCAACGTGATTTAGGGGTACGTGTCTAACTCCAGTATTCTTGCCTGGAAAAACGCATGGACAGTGGAGTCTGTCGGGCTGAAAGCCCACAAGCGTCTCAGAGAGTTGAACATGACAGCACGCATGCAGCTTGTCACACCTGGAAGTCTGGAGTTTTCCCACAGTGCTACGCATGATTTTGGCTGTAATATTGCAGTTATCCCCTGAGAGCTCACAGTTGCCAAATGACCAGTTCTGCTCCCACCACCCCTGAAAAGGCAGGGACTCACTCTTAAGAGGGTCACAGATGCGCAGAGCCAGACGAAGGTTTGAAAATTTTTCATCTATTTCCTTTTAAAAGGACCAGGAGGTGGTCCAGCGGTTAAGACTCCATACTCCCAGTTTGGGCTTTCCTTGTAGCTCAGTCGGTAAAGAATCTGCCTGTAGTGCAGGAGACCCAGGTTTTGATGCTTGGGTTGGGAAAATGCTCTGGAGAAGGAAATGGCAACCCACTCCAGTAGCCTTGCCTGCACAATCTCATGGACAGAGGAGCCTGGTGGGTTGCAGTCCATGGGGTCCAAAGAATCCAGCACGACTGAACGACTAACACTTCCAGTTCAGGGGGCCTGGGTTCAATCCCGGGTCAGGGAACTAGATCTCGCATGCCACAACAAAAATCACATGCCATAACCAAGAACCGATGCAGTCAAATAAACAAATATCTATTTTTAAAGGAAAACAATAAGACAAAAACGAAAAGGAGGTGAATGGACACAATAGACTTGTTCAGGTCCCACTATGGAATCCCAGGCAGAGCTGCTCTTGGAACCAAGTCTCCTAACTCTTAATAGGGATGCTGGTTTCCACTGTAGTGGCTACCTCTAGTTTTGTCCTCTTAGGTAGCCAGGCGTGTCATGAACAGAAGGCCTCAGGAGTCCTACCCCTGGCGTGGCAGATCCTTGACCTGCTTAGGCCGCCACTTATGAATCATTCCTCTGGCCTCTAGCAAAAGGATGCCTCTTAAGCGGGGAGGTGGTGGGCGAGCATCTACTGGTTCAAAGCAGCACCGGGTGTGTTGGAGCGGGGAGGAGGGACCGAGTGGGGTGGGGGGAACCCCCCAGTGTCATCAAACTCTTCTCTCCTTCAGAGAGCTCAGAGTCTTGAGACAGACCACAAATAAACATATGAACTAGATAATTACAGATTATTTCAATGTTATAAAGAAAATAAACAGGCACATGTGATGGAATCATTCAGGAGACCAGCCAAGATCCAACAGCAACAACTATTGAGCACTGACTTGTGTGGCAGACTCCTTGTGAAGCGCTTACGTCGTATCCCAGACTCTACACAGAGTGCTCAATATGCTTTATTTCACTTAATTCTCACAGAAATCATCTTGCTATTCCTTTTTTCTTTTTTACAAGCAGCACTATTAAGGGATAATTGATATTCAATAAACTGCACATATTTAAAGCATACAAGTTGATGATTTTAAAAAACATGTACACCCATAATACCATTTCTGCAAACCAGCTGGTGCACATATCCATGACTCCCCAAAGTTTCCTGGTGTACCTTGGCAATCCATCCCTCCCCTGCATCTCTCCTTACTAGCCCCCTCCTGCTGCTGTCACGATAGGTTAGTTTTCATTTTTTAGAATTTTATATGAACAGAATCTACAGTATGTGGTTATTTTGGAGACTGACTGTTTTTTAAAAAAATATGTCCTTGCAGTCCATCCAGGTTGTTGCCTGTATCACTGGTGCATTCTTTTCGCTTGCTGAATAGTTTTCCATTAATGAAAGTACCAGGGTTTGTTCAACCATTCACCTGTGGAAGGACACTGGCTTGTTCCCAGTATTTTGCAAGCTGCTGAGAGTATTCCTGTACAAGCTTTTGTGTGAGCAAATGTTGTTTTTGGCTGTGACAGGTTTTGTTGCTGCACTAGGGGCTTTCCCTAGTTTTGGAAAGTGGAGGCTGCTCTTTGCTGTGTTGTGCAGCCTTCTCATTTCAATGGCTTCTCTTGTGAAGTACAGGCTCCAGGGCACACAGGCTCAGGAGTTGTAGCTCTCAGGCTTAGTTGCTCCTCAGCCTGTGGAATCTTCATGGATCAGGGATCAAACCCCAATCCCCTGCCTTGGCTGGCGAATTTTTATCCATTGGACCATCAGGGAAGTCTCTGAGCATGTTTTTTTAATTCTCTGGGTTGTATAGTCAGTTGCATGTTTAGTTTTTTTAGAAGCTGCCAAATTATCTTCCAGAGTGGCTTTCGTTTCCATGTTATTTTCCATCTACAGTTCTTAAAAATTCCAGCAACTAAGGGTAAGAGATAGCAGTGACTCTGGGAAGGTCACAGTTATATTTAAAATGGATAACCAACAAGGACCTATTGTATAGCAAAAAACCAAAAAACAAAAAACCTCAGCAAGTCCCTCTGCCTTTTTTCTTTTCTTCATGACAGTGACTTTTTTTTAAGAGCCCAAGACAGTTATCTAACTCTCACATTCCAACTTCACTGATTGTGCTCCCCTGATTTCCTGTAACCAAGACCACAGCTTGATCTGATTCAACAGGATTTCAGAGATGGCCTTGTGAACTTGGTATTACACCTGCCACTATAATCAATGCTGAATTTAAATGCCAGGGTAAGCAGTAACTGCTCTCTCTCTGTTGTAAACGTGCACTTTCCCCTGTGTAGTCAGTAATCTGTGGAATGAACGATCCTCGACACAGGAACCGTTTAGTACTAAAAAAGCCCTTTTCTTTCCACAACCATGCCTTTAAACCACTTTCTGACCAGTCATCAAAATATGGCTAAGTAAGATAAATTAACGTCACTTCTCTGGAACCCAGGGAAGGTTTGGTAAGACCAAGGAATACCCTGTGGTCCCAGAAAAGGGAAGAAGAGTCCCTAATTGACCCAAATGTATCAGAATGGATGGAAAGAGGGGGTCGTGACAGCTGCCAAAGGGGCATCCCAAATGTGGGAACTATAAGAGGAGCCAACACTGCTACCGAAAGACGAAATTTCAAGGAGCTAAAAGTATCTGTGATAGTGTGGTCTGAAAATGCACTTCAACCATTTCTTTTCACCTTAGTTGGGTGCCAAGATGGCTAACCTGGGTGTCAAAACAGGTCTGGAAGACACAAAAGAATGCTCCCTCCCACGGCAAATTTTGTGTTGATTATAAAGTCAGATGATACTCTAGCAAACACGTGATTGTATGTGTGTGTGCGTGTGATTTTCTTGGAATTCATAATAACAAGTAAGTAGTGAATCATTTGTAAGTAATTACAAGAAAGAAAAGCATGGAATGAGCACCAATAATATGAACAAAACAATGCTGAAAAGCAAAACAGTGGTTTCTTAAAGATATTTATTTACTTTCGGTTGTGCTTGATCCTCATTGCTGCACTCGAACTTTCTCTCCTTCCGGAGAGTGGGGACTACCCGCTAGGTGTGTGTGCAGACTTCTTATTGCGATGGATTCTCTTGCTGTGGAGCATGGGCTGCAGGGCGCGAGGGCTTCAGTAGTTGTGGCGCACAGGCTCAGTAGCTGCAGTTTCCTGGCTCCAGAGCACAGGCTCAGTAGTTGCAGCGCATGGGCTGAGTTGCCCTGAGGCATGCGGGATCTTCCCGGACCAGGGATTGAACCAGCATCTCCTGAATTAACCACTGGACCACTAGTAAAACCCCAGTGTGTTTTATTTAAAGGTAAAATTCATGGGACATATATGTAATATTTTGCTCTCAGCTCTACTGGAATTTTTCTTTGGGTAGTTTGAGTTACAATGACTTTTTTTTTTTTTAATTGAAGTAAAATTCACAGAACAAAATGAACACATTTTCAAGTGGATCCATTTGATTTTCACATAAGTTTCTGTTTCATTATCTAACTTTTATCTGGTAATAAAATTACTGCATGTTGGTATATCAAATCCAGATATCATATGCTGCTGCTGCTGCTAAGTCGCTGCAGTCATGTCCGACTCTGTGCGATCCCATAGACGGCAGCCCACCAGGCTCATCCGTCCCTGGGATTCTCCAGGTAAGAACACCGGAGTGGGTTGCCATGTCCTTCTCCAGTGCACGAAAGCGAAAAGTGAAAGTGAAGTCGCTCTGTCGTGTCCGACTCTTAGCGACCCCATGGACTGCAGCCTATCAGGCTCCTCCACCCATGGGATTTTCCAGGCAAGAGTACTGGAGTGGGTCGCCATTGCCTTCTCCAAGATATTATATATATGTGTGTGTGTGTGTATATATATATATATATATATATACAGCAGGAACAGTCAATAATCACCATAATTCCACCTTCAGGACTAGAGGAAACAGCCACAGATAGGTGAGATTATTCCTCCAAATTGTTCTATTTATGTGTCAACCTAATTATTAACAAACATTGGATTATACTCTACATTCAGTTCTGTGCGTGTGTGCATGCTCAGTAGCTTCAGTCATGTCCAACTGTTTGTGACCTCCTGGACTGTAGCCTGCCAAACTCTTCTGTCCATGGGATTCTCCAGGCAAGAATACTGGAGTGGGTTGCTGCTGTGCCTTCCTCCGGGGATCTTCGTGACCTAGTGATCGAACTTGCATCTCCTGCTTTAGAGACAGGTTGAGCCACTGGGGAATCCCACATCTAGTTCTATTTCCTTTTTCTTTCTGCTAAACTGAGATGGTGGGCCTATTTTCCATGTCAGCACATAGCTCTCCTCTTCCCATTTCCCATATAGATACATTCCACTTCAGCTCACCAGTCCCCTATGGATGGACATTTTGGTGGTTGCCAGTTTTTCCCAATGATGAGCAATGCTGTGATGAACATCCTTGAATGTGCATCTTTGCCAACTTCAACTCATGGGGTATTTTGGGGGTAATTCTGAATCCCATGGACGGAAGAGCCTGGTGGGCTACCGTCCACCGGGTTGCAAAGAGTCGGACACAACTGAGCGACTTCACACTTTCTGCCTCCCAGTAAGCTATCTCTAGGGGAAATTCTGTAGGTGAGATTGCTTGCACAAAAGCCATTTATATTTTGCATTTTATTTATTTTTCTTAGAACTTTATTTAGTTTTTTTTTTTTTTTTTTTTTTGTGCTGGGTCTGCTGCTGCACCCGAACTTCTCCTTGTGTGGTGCAGAATGTGGGATCTTAGTTCTCTAACAAGGGATGGAATCCTCCTCCCCTGCATTGGAAGGCAGATTCCTAACCACTGGACCACCAGGGCAATTTCCACATTTTACATTTTAATTTTCCTTTGGCTGCACTGCAAGGGCGCTCTCAGCCGTGAAAGTGTGGCATCCTAACACTGGACCACCAGGGAATTCTCCATAGTTTGCATTTTAAGAGGTCCCCCGAAGTTGGGTTCCCCAAACACTATACCAGTGAATCCTCCCACAAAGCCACATAGGAGAGTGTCTGGAGAATGTTCGATGTGTGTGTTTGGACATGTTCTGCAGCTTTCACAGGACTCTTCCGGGTTAGGGAGGGGAAGAGGAGGAGGGTGAACTCATATCCAGTTCCAACACTTGTTTGTTCTCCTTTCCAGGCAGAAAGCAGGGAGAAGGGGCTGGGTTGGGTGAGGTAATCCTGACCCTCTCCCCTTCCACCATGTATGGAAATATGCTTGGAAACATCGGTTCCAGATGGAGCCAACCCCCACCCCACCCCCTCCACCCCTGTTGCCTGAGCCAGCCTGGACCTACTGGCTTCAGGGGACGGAAGGCTGGACTCAGAGGAATATTTCAGCGGCGAGAGGGTCCATAAACCCTGAAACAATCTTCCCAGTGTTCGAGTCACTGCAGGCTGGCTGCAGGAATCACTGGCTGCTCTTGGTTAAAAATATCCCATGCCCGAGGGGCCCTCAGTGTCTGTCTCAGAAGGGAGCTGGCTCCCATTTCTTCATCACTGGGGAAATGAGCTGAGACCAACTGATTTTTTTTTTTCCACGAAGCTTTGAGAACAGACTTTCTGGGTTCAAATCCTTGCTCCAGGGCTTCCCTGGTGGCTCAGTGGTAAAGAATCTGCCTGCCAATGTCGGAGACAGGGTTTGATCTGGATTTGATCCCTGGTCTGGGAAGATCCCACATGCCGCAGAGCAACTCAGCTCGAGTACCACAGCTATTGAGTCTGTGCACTAGAGCCTGGGAGTCACAACTGCTGAGCTCAGGTGTCACAGCCACTGAAGCCTGCACTCCCTAGAGCTTGTGCTCCGCAACAGGAGAAGCCACCTCAACGAGTACATGACACTAGAGAGAAGCCCCAGCTCACCAGAAGTAGGAAAGAGCCTGCACAACAACGGAGACTCAGCACGGCTAAAAATAAATAAATTAAATTATATATATATATGTATAATCCTTGCTCCACCGTTCACTAGCTGCATGACCTTAGGCTGCTTACTTAACTTCTCTGTGCCTCAGTTTTCCTGGCTGAAAAAGGCGTGTCGGAGTCATCACATCTATCTCAGAAGCCAGTGGGTCTCCACCCTGGCTGAGCATTTAAAATTTCATCTGGGGAACTTTTAACAAATCCGGATACCCGGGCTGCATTCTGGGTCAACTCAATCAGAATTTCTGAGTATTAGTTCTGGGGCAAAAAAAAAAAAATTTTATAAAGCTTTCCAGATCATTCTGACGTGCCAGTGCTGTAGAGATTTTGTGATGGACAGGGAAGCCTGGCGTGCTGCGATTCATGGGGTCACAAGGAGTCGGACGCAACTGAGCGACTGAACTGAAATGAGATCATATAGGGAAAAGGCTCCCTGTAGCGCCTGACATAGAGTTATATACTTTGGGTTTGGTGGGTGTCGTAGGATCAATTATCCAAGCCTGGGTGGTGGTCAGGGAATGTTTCCTGGAGGGGGGGGGTGGTTGAACTGTGAAATGAGGGAAGAGAGAAGTTAACCAGGGGAAAGAGGACAGGATGCATTTCAGCCAAGTTATCAGCAGGGGTCTGGAGCCAGGAGAATGTGGCCTCTTGGGGAAATTGAAAGTCATTCCCTGTGACCAGCTGAGAAAGGAGAGTTGAGGAGAAGATACCTTGCCCTGGGTCCTCCAAGGCACTGTTCTCCAATGAGGTCAGAGGTGCTGGGGAGTCACTGGGCTTTATTTTGGTGTCAGCAAGGTTTTAAGCAGGACAGTGAGTGGGGAGTGCATGTATGTTAAGCTGTTTCAGTTGTGTCTGACTCTTTGCCACCCTGTGGACCCTATAGCCTGCCAGGCTCCCCTCTCCATGGGATTCTTCAGGCAAGAATACTGAAGAAGGTTGCTCCAGGGGAGTTGGGGTGCCCCCTCCAATTCAGGAATAGCAGAGCCTTCTCAAGGCACTGTGTCCAAGCCTTCTGGGGAAGTTTAAACTTGCTGAGGGGTGTGACACAATCCCCAAGCCCCCACTTCAGGAGCTATGACCTAGACTCTGAAGTCAGATGGTCCTGGGTTTGAATCCCGGCTTTGCCACATTGTACCTGTGTGACACAGGGCAGGTGGCTTCATTTATAAGCCTCAGTTTCCTGGCCTGGAAAACAGGCATAGAACCCCCCATTGGATCTTTGCAAGGATTAAATGAGATAATAATGTAAATGACTTAGGTGTTTCCCACATGCTAAGCAGTAAATGTTTCAATATGTGTGAAAAACAATGGTCTATAAGAATCTACAACTGGTCATTAGTTTGGGGGGAATTATGGAAATCTGCCTGCGATGCAGGACACCTGGGTTTTATTCCTGGGTTGGGAAGATCCCCTGGAGAAGGAAATGGCAACGGACTCCAGTATTCTTGCCTGGAGAATCCCATGGACAGAAGAGCCTGGCAGGGTACAGTCCATGGGGTCACAGGAGTCGGACACGACTGAGCAAACCATCACCACAGGGATATTTTTGGGTTTCCCAGGTGGTGCAGCAGTAAAGACCCTGTGTGCCAATGCAGGAGACATAGGAGAGGCAGGTTCGATCCCTGGGCTGGGAAGATCCCCATGAAGAAGGCATGGCAACCCACTCCAGTATTCTTGCCCAGAAAATTCCATGGACAGAGGAGCCTGATGGGCTACAGTCCATGGGATCACAAAGAGTTGGACATGACTGAGTGACTAACATACACACACATCCTCTCTTTATTCCCAACATCAATTAAGTGAAAGTGAAGTCGTTCAGTCGTGTCCGACTCTTTGCGACCCCGTGGACTGTAGCCACCCAGGCTTCTCTGTCCCTGGGATTCTCCAGGCAAGAATACTGGAGTGGGTTACCATTTCCTTCTCCAGGGGATCTTCCTGACCCAGGGATCGAACCCGGGTCTCCTGCATTGGAGGCAGATGCTTTAACCTCTGAGCCACCAGGGAAGCCCAGTGCAGTGATAAATTTAATTCATTCAATTAATAGATGTTATTAAAACATTAATAGATGTTATTCAGACAACATATTTTTATTGAGCACTTACTGTTTCCTGTGCCCCGTGCCAGGCATTGGGTAGAGCAGTGAATGAGATAAACCTGGCCTTTGCCTTCCTGAAGCCTAGAATCTAGGAGAAGATAGACAGATGCAAACAAGTGCGTAAGTTCCTCGGTGTCTATGATCGGTTCCAGGAGCCCCAGTATACCAAAATCCTTAGACGCTTAAGTGCCATAGTCAGCCCTGTGTCTCCGGTTCTGCATTCACAAATTCAGTTAATCTCAGGTCTTATAGTACTATCTACATTTGTTGAAAAAAAAATCCTTTGTAATTTTTTGTTATTACAAAAAATCCTTTGTAATAACTTTGTAATTCCCTGGCAGTCCAGTGGTTAGGATTCTTCGGGGAGTTCACTGCCCAGATCACAGGTTTAATCAGGGAAGTAAGATTCTGCAAGCCAAGCAGCCAAAAAAAAAAAAAAAAGACACACCCCACCTGCTTATTAGTGGACCTGTGCGGTTCAAACCAGTGTTTTCCAAGAGTCAACTGTACAATTATGAGGAGTGCTAAAAACAGGTCATAATCACAGGAGCCCTGACATCTATGCAGGCCAAGGAATTGTTTTCTGAGAAAATGGCCTTTATGTTGAAATCTTCCCACTCCCCCAAATAATGATGCCAGCTAACATTTAAATCTGTGCTGTCCAGGGTGGTAGCCTCTAGCCAACATGAGGCTCTTGAGTCCTAGGACGGTGGCTAGTGGAAATGTGGAATAAGTGTAACATGCAAATGTGATTTCAGAGACTTCCTATTAAAAAAGAAATGAGCTATCTAACTGATCTTTTTATATTGGTTACCAGTTGAAATGGTAACAAATATTTAAGATAGACTGGATTAGATAAAATATACTAAGATTCATTTTAACTATTTCTTCCGATCTTTTTCAGTGCAGCTACTAGAAAATTTTTAATTACATACGTTTTAATTACATTTTGTTTCTAGGGGATAAACCCTGAGTTCCCTCGAGCAGGAAATGGCAACCCAATCCAGTATTCTTATCTGGAAAATCCTATGGACATAGGAGCCTGGAGGGCTACAGGCTATGGGATTGCAAAGACTTGGACACCACTGAGCAACTGAGCACGGCATACCGATCCCTGAGTTAGACAGTGTTGTTGATGACCAGGGATATACCAAGGTATAAATGTGTAGTATCTTGTTTAATCCTATGATGACTCTGACAGGTAGCTATTATTTATCTACTTTCTGCACAGGAGGAAACAGACGCAAAGAGTAAAATGAACTGAGATTCACCACCATCAAGGAAGATAACTGGAATTGGGTCTTAGTTCACTGAGCTGTGTACTTAACCTCTACCCTACATTGCTGAGCAGAGGGGCCCATGGGCTGGGACAGGAAGAGGCATCCAGAGCCATGAACGTGGAAAGAACAACCACAGGAAGAGACAGACATTCCATGGACCAGCAGGCCTCAGCAACCCTGGCCATGGAGTGGCCCCATGGTGCCTCCGCCTTCTTGGAGGTTGTCTTCTCATCGTGGGGACCCTGAATTCAGTTTTGGCAGCGCTGTCCATCAGTGTCCTTTCAATGTCAGCTCTTCTTTTTTTTTAGAGACTGTTTATTTTCCATCAACCTATTTCCATTTAAAGAGTTTGTGGAGACCTTCCCACTCCTCCACCCGGTGGTCCGGTGGCTAAGACTCTATGCTCCTAATGCAGGGGGCCTGGGTTTGATCCCTGGTTGGGGAACTAGGTCCTACATGCTGCAACTAAGCATTTGCATGCCATAACTGAAGATTTTGCATGCTGCAACTAAGACCCAGTGCAGCCAAAAAAAAAGTTTGTAGAACAGCTTAAGACTGTTGTGGTTGTTCCTCAACAACCACAGTGATTGTTCCTACTCATTCAGTGGCCTGAGTGGTGGGAGCTGCAGGCCAGTCTTCATGGGGAACTGTGGAATAGGCCCAGAGAGCTCCTGCACACCTCCGGACCAGTCCACCACCTCAAGTTGAGCATCAGTGAACTCAGGAGCTGGAGCGGTCCGTTCACCCTGAAATGCCTCCTTGGTCACAACCTTCTTAGCTGCCGCCCACTCTTCCTTTTCAATCCCTGTCAGCATCTCCATAGAAGGAAAGATCGGGCATGACCTTCCAGGGTGTTCACAGGAGATGGTGTCATGCATTCACAGAAATTCTCGGGCGAGCACTCACCACGTCAGACCCACTGAGTGAGCTCCATTGTCACACGGGATGGCTGGGGCCATGGAGCACAGAGGAGAGTCTGTGTCACATAGATCAATGGAAGGCAGGTGAAGAAACTTCTGTGGGAGGCTGGTGGTCAGCCCTGCGATTAGTAACGAGCAGAAGCCTTGATCCTGGAAGGCTGCCCAGATCTGGTTAGTGAAGGCCCCAAGAGTGAAGCGGCCAGCAATAGGAATGGCTCCAGTGGAGGCAGCAAACTTCAGCACAGCCCGAAGGCCAGTATTCTCGGAGGAATGACGCTGATGTCCACTGGGCTTTCAATGACAACGATGGCATGAGCTGCCAACAGAAGCTTCTGGAAGGTTCTCTTCAGATTTATGATGTAGACGTCATGACTTTTCCTTTTGTAGACATGCTTTCTCATTTGAAAGTTAAAGTTGGTGCCACCTAAGTGAGCTTCCCTTCCTTGGTGGCTCAGTGGTAAAGAACTCTGCCTGCAATGCAGGAGAAGCAAGAGATGCAGCTAAGATCCCTGGGTCAGGAAGATCCCCTGGAGGAGGAAATGCAACTTGCTCCAGTATTATTGCTAGAAAATTCCATGGACAGAGGAGCCTGGCGAGCTCCATGTGGTCACAAATAGTTGGGCATGACTGAATGACTGATCGCACACACACAAGTGAGTTTCTGATGAAAGGAATTTGAGGATACCCTCCTCCTTATTTTCAGGACATCAAGGGCTCTGGATATGGTGAAAGTTTCCCTTTAAGTTACAATGGGAATCCAGATGGACCCCAGTCAGAAAAACTGGTTTGAATTAACCAAGTCTGATGGCTTGGGGATGGGAGTCCCGAGGGGAAGAAATCCCAGGTAAGGGACTGAGTGTCCAAGATCACAGTACTGAACCGCAAAGCCTCAGTTCTCTTTAGAATATTCAAGTTGATGTGCTTAGTCACTCAGTCATGTCTGATTGCAACCCCATGGACTGTAGCCCGCTGGACTCCTCTGTCCACGGAGTCTCCAGGCAAGAATACTGAAGTGAGTAATCGCTTCTTCAGGGGATCTTCCTGACAGATAGATCAAACCCACCTCTCACACTGCAGACAGATTTTTTCCCCCGACTGAGCCACCAGGGAAGCCCCTCCTTAGAACTTCACCCACCAAAGGCATAATTGCCAGCTTAATTGATGTTTTCCTTTCCAGGGAATATTGCTTTGAAGAGAAAGGTTTGAGGGACTTCCTCAGTGGTTCAATGGTCAAGAATCCACCTGGCAATGCAAGGAACTTGGGTTTGATCCCTGGTTGGGGAACTAGGGTCCCACGTGCCAGGGAACAATTAAGCCTGTACACTCCAACTAGAGAGTCTGAGAGCCACGATGAAAGATCGTGACACAACTAAGACCCAACAGAGCCAAATAAATAAATAAATGTTTAAAAAATAGTGGATCCACCTTTAAAAAAAAGGGTTTGAGACCTTTGAAACAGGGACACGTGTATGCTGTGGGATTGGTCTAGGGACGATAGTCTCACCTGGCAGAGTAGCAGGTGTCCTGCAGAGGCCTTAGCTAGGCCTTCTGAGGTTCAGATCTCAGTCTTCCCACTTATTGGCTCCGTGACCTCGGGTAACTCGATCTCTCTGGTCTTAACTTTTCCAACTGAAAAAGGGGATTCTAGTGCTCATTTCCCAGGCTTGTGGTCAGAATTAAATGCAAGAAAGCACGGAAAAGCACCCAGCTCACAGCCTGTTCATTCTATTGATAGTGCTGGCACTCAATAAATGGCTGCTGCTGCTAAGTCACTTAAGTCCAGGTGGGGAAAAAACCCAAAACGGCAGGTGGTGCTATCACATGATTTCTGAGTCTGTGAGAGCAAAGCCGCTCTGGGGTCTGGGGTGCAGTGGGGTGTTTCAGGAAACCATGTCCAGCACTGGGTGTAACTTCCTTGTAGTTTTTCCCTTAGGGTCTAAGGTGGGGTCCTTTTTGCTTTGCCCAGAATTTTGGAAAAGTCTCCTTCTAGGGAGGATGAATATGTGTAAATTAAAGAATATATAACCTTGAAAAAAGGGCTTCTCTGGGTAGTTCAGCAGTAAACAATCCAGTGCAGGAGACCCCAGAGAGTGGGTTTGATGCCTGGGTTGGGAAGGGAAGAGTCCCCTGGAGAAGGAAATGGCCCCACTCCAGTATTCTTGTCTGGAGAATTCTATGGGTAGAGGAGCCTGGCGAGCTACAGTCCATGGGGTCGCAAAGTGAGATACGCCTTAGTGACTAAACAACAACAAACCTTGACAATATTGAATCTGGCCTCAAAGGCTGGGCTGAGAGATTGCACTGCCACAGATCCAGAGGGTGACCCCAGGAAAGGTCCTTCAAATGTCTCCAGCCTTCAGTTCAGTCTCTCAGCTGTGTCCAACTCTTTGCAACCCCATGAATCGCAGCGCCAGGCCTCTCTGTCTATCACCAACTCCTGGAGTCTACCCAAACCCATGTCCATCGAGTTGGTGATGCCATCCAGCTATCTCATCCTCTGTCGTCCCCTTCTCCTCCTGCCCCCAATCCCTCCCAGTATCAGGGTCTTTTCCACTGAGTCAACTCTTTGCATCAGGTGGCCAAAGTACTGGAGTTTCAGCTTCAGCATCAGTCCTTCCGATGAACACCCAGGGCTGATTTCCTTAAGGATGGATTGGTTGGATCTCCTTGCAGTCCAAGGGACTCTCAAGAGTCTTCTTCAACACCACAGTTCAAAAGCATCAGTTCTTCGGCGCTCAGCTTTCTTCACAGTCCAACTCTCACATCCATACGTGACCACTGGAAAAACCATAGTCTTGACTAGACGGACCTTTGTTGGCAAAGTAACGTCTCTGCTTTTGAATATACTATCTAGGTTGGTCATAACTTTCCTTCCAAGGAGTACCTTTGGTGGGGTGGCAACTTACTGAAAGAAGGACGTAGACGGACAGGCGGACAAATCTGACTCTCTAGTGGACAGCGGTGTGATAAGTGAGTGACCGACGGACGGAGAGACACATGTGAGATTGTGAGGCGTCAAGACAGGCGGATGGATGTGTTAGCCAGACAGGCATGCGAACATAAGACAGAAAGACTGACAGAGGACCGGAAACCAGGGAGCCTCCCACCTGCGGGCTTGGCCACGAGGCGGCGCCGCCGCCCAGCCCAGCGGCGCCAGCCACCCCGGCTGGGCGCGCTCTCGCGGGTCGGAGGAGGGGGCGTGGCCAGCGTGCGCACGGGGCGGGGCCGGCAGCCTCGCGGGTGCCCCCACGGGCGGAGCGCGCGGCGGGGGCGGGGCGCGCGTGCTCGCGGGGTGGCCGGGGGCGGGGCGCGCGTGCTCGAGGGGGCGGGCCGTACGGCGGGCGCGGGCGCGCGCGGCGGCGGCGGCGCGTTCCGGTCCTGGCCGAGGCTCGCGGCGGAAAAGTTGCGCGGCGGCTAGGAGCGGCCCCGGGACTGGCAGCGAGCCCGACGCCGAGCCGGCTCCCGGCGCCCGCGGCTCCCCTACCATGGACGACCTCGGTGAGTGACTGGAGGGGCTGAGGGAGAAGGCAGCAAGGGGTGCGCGGCCCCGGGCCCCGGGCCGGGGCGGGCGCGAGCGAGTGCGCGAGCGGCGGGCTGAATCCCACCCGCTGCGGCCCGGGTCCCGGCTCTGGTTCCGGCCAGCCCCGGCTCCGCGGGACAGGATCCCGGGCTGGGCCTGAGTCCCAGGCCAGGCCAGCCGCCGTGCTCACAGCCGCCACCCCTTCGCCTCGAGGACAGCCCCACCTCCGGACCCCCCGACCTCGGGGATCCACCCCCATCTCCCCGCTCAGCCGCAGGGACCTGCTTGCTCTTCAGGGACCCTCCCGGTCCGCCTCAAGGACGGGCCCCCACTGCTGGGACCTGACCACCTCCCCCGCTGCGAGACCCTCACTTCACACAGCGCTCCCCCACCCCCATCGCACAGTTGGAACACCCAATTTGGGGATCAGCTGCCTGATCTTGCAGCTGGGGCCTGCTCCCAGCCCCTGGAGGACCACCCCCACTTCACAGACGGACATAGGCACCTCAAGGGTAGCCCCTCCGAGTCTACCCCTTTTATTTCACAGGTCAGATTCACAGGTTAGGGATGAGCCTCCATGACCACATCCCCACAAAGACAAAGCTCCTTTCTACCCCACTAAGGCCCTGGGTCCATTTCACTGCCCTGGCCACTCAGTGCACCAGCCTCTCCGCTTTCATATCACAGACCAGCCTGATCCTAGAAGCGTAAGCTGGGGAGACAGGCTGGTGAAGTGCCAGGGGAATGAGGTGGGAAGTGGGCCCCCGAGGTATGGCCATCTCTGAACTTGTCCAGACTGGTAGTACCTTGCGGGAAGCCACACAGGTAAGGAGGATAGGATGCCCAGAACAGAGTTTTACTGTTTTCATGCGACTGGAGCTCCCAAACTATCTTTTTTCAGTCCAGCCTTGATCTAGAGTTTGGGCAGAAGAAAGTATCTTTTGGAACCAGACACTAAACCCAGGGGGCTTGGTGCTGGGGGTTCTAGGAATGCCTTGAGCACCCTGAACCCTCAAGTGGGAGGATTCACTCTCTCTCCCTCCCCTTCACGCCTGGAGCTGGAAGGCCTCTGAGCCAGGGAGTTGAGGAGGGGGAGGAAAGTTTCTTCTCTGTAGGAGCCTTGTCTTCCCTCTGTGGACTGTGGGTGGCTTGTGTGACCACTGATGCTTTCTGTCTCAAGCTCTTAGGGGTGGATTCATCAGACAGGACTGATGGGCCTCCCCTGAGCTGCACAGGGCACTAAATTAAGACTGGTTATTTGTAGGCACTGGACTTCCAAGGGAACAGGGAGGAGGACTGGGGCGTGACTGCTTCCCAGAAGCTTCCTTTGGGTATCAGGGTGCCTCCGCAACCCCCTAACCCCCAAGATCCTGGAGCTGGGGAGAGTGTGCGGTCCTGCCTGTTTTGCGGAGTACAATGGCTGCCAAGCATAGTTCTGTCTTTGGGTCAGGCTTGGCACCCATTTTTCCAGCACACTCAAGGTTGGCATGGCTTCCAGGCAGGTATTTTTTTTTTTTTTTTTTTGTAAAAATAACTGAACTGAAAGGAGGCTGGGGGATATTTTTCAAATAAGGATCTGAAAGTCTCAATGCTTTCCCTGTGGGAACTCACAAGCAGAGTCACAGTTTCTGAAATGCTGGTGTGGGTTCCATTGCTTCCAGACAGGCCCTGTGCTGTTTGAAGGACTGAGAATGTCTTTGTAGAGTTCCCTGTTGAAGACCGGAATTCGTGTCCTCTGACAGTCTTCCATTTAGGGCCAGGAAACTGAGTTCGTCTCTGAAAGGAAAGAAAGTGTCCTGGCAGAGCAGATTGTAGGAATTTAGATTTGCTGTTCCTGGAGTACTTCCCCATACCTCAACTGTCCTGTCTTTACAGTAACTCTTTTTGAAGAGCCCCTTAAGGGTCCCTGCTATCAGTGCTGCTGGCCTTATACAAATGGAGAAAACTGAGGCTAAGAGAGGTTGATTCACTGGCTCAAGGTTGCACAGTCGTAAGATGACAAAATCATGACTGGAAGCCCCACCCCTTGCTCCTGCATCTGCAGCTTTGTGCACCGTGAGGCCTTTCTTCGTGACGATGGGGTCTCAGAGAGGTGATGGCTGCCACCTGTAACTACTTCTCCTGCCTCACCCCCCAGAGGCTCCTCAGTTGTCTGAATCTGGGCTGCCTGGCTTCCTTGGCCTAAGCTCCCAGGGGGCCAGCCACGCCTGGCTGACCGACCGGGCCTGGGGTGGGTGGAATGGGGCGTGCAGGAGGAGAGAGGAATTCGCCTCTGCTCTCAGCCCCCATCAGCTGTCTGGATGGCTGCTCAGCACCCTGCCCGTCAGCTGTTTTCCTTAGTTAGGCTGGACCCAGAGGCCAAGCCTCTTGTTTTTATTTTTCTCCGGAGAGTGCTGTCAGCTGTGAGCCTCTCAGGTCCTAAAAGAGAAGAGTCTGACCTGTGGCAAGTTTAGAGGGGTCAGTCTGTGCTGTGACTTTTTTATTTTTTGGTCTAAAAGAAAAAAAATTGGGGAGCCCTCCCCTCCCTGTAGCTCTTAGTGACAAACTCACCATGGTTTGTTTAATAAGTTACAAAGTTGTAGCTCTTTGGGCAAAAATCCGTAAGTAAACACAGAGCGTCCTCCCTTCCCTGTGTGTTCTGTGTGCTTTCTGCTACGGGGTGCTGCTGGTGGCTTTCCTCATTACTGTTTAGATGCTGGTTTGGCTGGGAGTCCTCGGTGTTCCAGTTCTGGCTGGAGTTTCCTGGACAGAGTTCTCACAACACGGAGAGGCAGTCTGGTTATGCTCTGCTCGGCCCTCCTTCACGTGTTTTAGTGCGCTTGGGGGTGGGGGGATGGGGACCGTGACCACAGCTGGGGGCTAATAGTGATCACATGGGTTTGATAGGAGCCAGGCGTCCTACTCAGCACTCTTTGGTATCATCACAGCGATTCCTGGAGGGACGTGTTTAACCCCTGCTTGATGCATGCAGAAATCTGAGTCAGGAAAGTTCAGTGGGGGCTCTGGGATTGTAACCCAGGTCGATCTACTTCCAGACCTGATCATCTTCATAATAAGGTAGTACAGGCGTGCGTGCTCAGTCATGTCTGACTCCAACCCCATGGACCCTAGTCCACCAGGCTGCTCTGTCCATGGGGATTCTCCAGGCTAGAATACTAGACTGGGTTGCCATGCCCTCCTCCAGGGCATGTTCCCCACCCAGGGATCAAACTACCCTCTCCTGCACTGCAGGAAGACTCTTTGTGGCTAAGCCCCACGGGGAGAGGGGGGAGCCCTAATGAGTTAGTAAGTGCTTGGTAATCAACCAGGGGAATGAGCCATGGGGCCTGCTGAGTAATTGCTGGGTACCTTTTAAACTTCTGCCCTGGGGCCGTCGTCCCATATGGTCTGGATAGCAGTAGGTAGGCTGGTTCAGGCCTCAATAGCTTTGCCATTCCCATCCCTCGCAGGGGGAGCAGCCAGCTGTTGGCAATGCCCAGTTGCCGCTGGGATCTGGACCTGTCTCCTTGCAGCTTCTCAGCAGTCTTGACCCTCTGGAACACAGTGCCTCATTGTCCTTGGTGGGGGGGAGTACTGGGGAGCAGGGGAATTGCTTGGGGCATTCCAGGCTACGGAGCCTCTCTGTTTCCATGGAAAGTCTGGACTTTGGGCTCGGCCATCTGTGGTGTCTCTGTGTGTTAGGGAGGGTCAAGGGCACCCAGCTGCTGGGCTTGCGGCAGGGGTGGCCCGTGGGGTGATGGTGTGCTCCTCGGGGGGCCCCGCGTCAGCCCCAGATCTCCTAGGCTGTGCGCTAGTGAGGTGTAGAGCGGGCACTCAGACCCTGGTGTGCTTGGTTCTTCAGCAGGTGCTCTTTCCGTTGGGCAGCCAGAGCTTGGGGAGAGGTTGAGGCTGCTGTGGGCCAGAGCCCTGCCACTGTGGGTTTGAGTCCCCCCGAGGGAACATCCCAGGATCCTCATGCCTGAGGGTATAGACTTCCCAAAGCTTCCCTGAGGTCTTTCTCTAGTTCCAAAGGCAGAGACTGGAAAAACTCCCTTCCACTTCACTCTTGTTCCAGCCCTCCCCTGGGTTGTCCTGGTCTCAGTGTCTTCATTCATGATCACAGCTGTCTGTAGAACACTTTGCTTTTTTATACAGTGTTTGCAGAACCCTTTCCGTAATGTTTATTGAGCACTTACTATGTGCGAGCCCTGGGCTGGGCACCTTACCCGCATTGTCTCATTGAATCATGTTGGCCCTATGAGGCACAGGTTCTGTTACTATTACTGCCACCCATTTTACAGATGGTGAAATGGAGGCCCACTTGCCCAAGTTCTATAACTTGCGAGTGGCAGGGTTGGGATTTAAATCTTGTAATCCATTTTCCACGTCTGTTCCTGATACTGGCTTGGATCTGGTTTGCCCGTTGGTTTGATTGGTTTCTGTTTCTAGAATGCTAAAAATCTTTTTCCACCCTCCCCCACCCCAGTCTCTTCTCGCTCTCTCTTTTATTGGCCACCACCCTGTGGCACGCGGGAAAAGTTCAGGAACGGACGCATGTCCCCTGCAGTAGAGGTATGGAGTCTTAACCCTGGTCCGCCAGGGCTGTCCCCTCATTTTCTCTTCAATTCATCCTTTCCTGTTCTCTGCGGCTTCCTGCGTCTCATTGCTTCTTTCTCGAGGATGCTGTGCTCAGGACAGGATGCCAGGCGCTTACGGCAGTGTCTCCGCTTGGTGGAGGACCTCCCTTCTCTCTCACCGTCCGCTGTCCACTCACCGGTTAGCCTCATACAGAGCTGCGAGCTCACAGCGCGGCTGGCGCTGAGAACCCGGACAGGCTCCGCGCCCCCTCTTTTACTCCTTAGGGTTGGAGTCAGAAGCCCTCTGTGCCCCCAGCTCCATAAATTCTCCTGTCTTTGTTTAGGTGTTTGCACCTGGCTACCGCTTGGAGCCAGCCTATTTCCAGAGGAAGAAATCCTCAGAAACCCTTCAAGTGGAGAATTGAGGAATCCTGTGAGAGGGAGAGAGGAAGAGAAAGCATTAGGAAGTTGAATTTTCCCGGAAATCTTAACAAACCAACAGCTTCAAAGGGGTGGCCAGGGGACTGCCCTGATGGTCCAGTGAGTGGGACTCCAAGCTTCCACTGCAGGGGCCGTGGGTTCTGTTCCTGGCCAGGGAACTAAGAAACAGCATGCCTCACCGTGTGACCAAAATAAAAATAATGAAGTAAAATAAAATAAATAAGCGTCCAGAAATCATCTCCTGACCTGGGATAGGCCTGGAGCCCTATGGCCTCCCAGGCCCATTTTGCCTTTTCAGTTGCAGTCCTGTTGGGAGCCTCAAGCATCCATTCTTGACCAGATTAGTCTCCCAACTAATGGGCTGATGGCCTGACCAGTGGGGCTCAGGGCCGGCCTCTCCGGGGAGGCCATGGATACTGGGCCAGAGGCAGCAGAACGTGTGGATGGCCAGGCCCAGCAGAGCACCCGTGGCCTAGTTTTCCCTTAAAGATGGCCTCTTAATGCTTATTTCTCGTCTGATAGTGGTTTTATGGGAGAACGTCGTTATTGTTAGGTGCAGGCAAAAGTATTTGGGAGTGAAGTGTCACCGTGTCTGCAACGCAGTTTTAAATGGTGTAGTAGAAAACGTAGGGAGGATGTGTATATACTGTGTGTAAATGTAAAGAGGGAAAGAGAGGAAACTTGTGTATGTGTGTACAAAAAAATGGCAAACATCACCTGTGACTGCATCTAGGTGGAGGGCATGTGGGTGCTCACTGCACGGGCCTTTCAGTTTCTCTGCATGTTCAGACATTTGCATGATAAAGAGTTGGGGGAGGGAAAGGTGAGAAAACCTTGCTTTTCCACGGTGGGCTTGGAGTCATTCCATCAGGGATGGGCATCAGTTGCCTACCTGTGATTGACCCCAGTGGCTCTCGGCCTCCCGTAACTCCGATGCAGGTGGTGGAAAGACCGGGTGGGTAGAGACAGGAGCCAGGCAGGCCTGGCATGGGAGTGACTAGTGATGCCGCCGGGGACGGGGACACACAGTGACAGGGCCTGGCAGAGGCAACGAACATCGCTGGTGTGGAGGGAGCCTCTGGGGTTATTCTGAGTGTGGTGATGTGAACCAGACCAGACTGCGGTCCAGGCAAGCAAGATGCCGGGCTCCAGCGGGAGTTGGGAAGGGGTGGCATGGGTGGGATGCAGAGAGCTGCCTCTGGGCAGCTGGAGCCTGGGGGGAGGGGATGACATGCCTTTAGCTTCACATCAGGAAAACCTCTTATCTGTGGCCAAAGGAACACCATAGCCGGTGGGCAGTGGAGGCCGGAGTGGCCCCAGGCTCTTGCTTGCGGCCCCTCTTGGCCATTCGAGTCTCCAGACTTGAGGCTCCCGCTCCTGGCCTCCCCACTCCCAGGGCCCTCCTGTGTTGCTTTCTGCTGACTCCAAAGCCTGTCCGCCGGGCCTCCCTTCTCTGTGGGAGAAACAGCTACTAGGTGGAGGGCATGTGGGTGCTCACTGCACGGGCCTTTCAGTTTCTCTGCATGTTCAGACATTTGCATGATAAAGAGTTGGGGGAGGGAAAGGTGAGAAAACCTTGCTTTTCCACGGTGGGCTTGGAGTCATTCCATCAGGGATGGGCATCAGTTGCCTACCTGTGATTGACCCCAGTGGCTCTCGGCCTCCCGTAACTCCGATGCAGGTGGTGGAAAGACCGGGTGGGTAGAGACAGGAGCCAGGCAGGCCTGGCATGGGAGTGACTAGTGATGCCGCCGGGGACGGGGACACACAGTGACAGGGCCTGGCAGAGGCAACGAACATCGCTGGTGTGGAGGGAGCCTCTGGGGTTATTCTGAGTGTGGTGATGTGAACCAGACCAGACTGCGGTCCAGGCAAGCAAGATGCCGGGCTCCAGCGGGAGTTGGGAAGGGGTGGCATGGGTGGGATGCAGAGAGCTGCCTCTGGGCAGCTGGAGCCTGGGGGGAGGGGATGACATGCCTTTAGCTTCACATCAGGAAAACCTCTTATCTGTGGCCAAAGGAACACCATAGCCGGTGGGCAGTGGAGGCCGGAGTGGCCCCAGGCTCTTGCTTGCGGCCCCTCTTGGCCATTCGAGTCTCCAGACTTGAGGCTCCCGCTCCTGGCCTCCCCACTCCCAGGGCCCTCCTGTGTTGCTTTCTGCTGACTCCAAAGCCTGTCCGCCGGGCCTCCCTTCTCTGTGGGAGAAACAGCTGGATTCCCACATCTGTGGCCCCCTTGGTTCAGAGGGCCCCTGGTGCCCACTAGAAGCATTTAGCAGCCCGTCAGCCCTCCTTAGGGGAGTCCCTCACACAAGGGTCTTCTCTGAGCCTCACGTCTGTCTGTCCTTCCCCAAGCAAGGACTCTGAGGCTGGCCGCTGGATCCTGATCACGGGGTCGTCCTAGGGAGGTCTCAGCCGCGTGTCCGACCTGACTGCCTGTTTGAGGAGCAGAATGGCGTGTGTTTTATGGGCGGGGTGGGGGGGTGGGGAGGGGGGGTGCTGGGAGGAAGCTTTATGTAATTCTTGGCTGGGACTCAGGTAATTGTTTTAATGAAATGGAATGCAGCTTATTCAGAACGCGCTTGGCAGGAACAGCCATGTTCTGTTCTGTGTTCTCGTTGGGGAGAGCGAGTCACACACTCGAGCTGGCCGATTGGGAAGAGAGTGGAGACTGGGATGAGCGTGAGCAAAGTGGGCGGAGGCCTCTGGGGATCTCCTCTCCCTCACCGCGGGGATCCTTGGCCCGCTGGACTCTTCCCCTGGACACCGATCTGGTTGCCTTTCTGAACAGATGCTTCTTGCAACAACAGCAAGACCCTGTTACAGCAAGCGGGCTGTAAACTGAGGCTGAGGCTGCCTCCCTGGGTGTTGGGAGGCCAAGTGATATGGGTGTGGGAGTGCTCAGCACACAGACGACAGACCCTCTGAGACATCTGTCTGCTATTCACTGCACCCCTCTCTTCCCACCGCAACACGTCCTATAACTCCCTGGGTGCCCCTCGCCCCCTGCCCCCAGCATCTCCCATCAGTGTCGACATCAGTGCCTGGATGTGACCTATCCATAGATACACTCGGATCCGCTTTCCTTCTGGTTTCTTCCCCCTGACCCTGTTTGTCCTTCCTAACTTCTTCTCTTCTTTAATTTTTTCCTTGGACACACCCTGTGGCATGTGGGACCTCAGTTCCCCAACCAGAGATCAAACCCACACCCCGTGCGTTGGAAAGCAGAATCTTAACCACTGGACCTCTTGAGAAATCCCCCTCCTGACTTCTTCAGTTTCCTCCTTGTCCTCTTTTCAATGCAGCCCGGGCCATTCTTTCACGTTTTTCTCTTTGGCTGAGAGTGCGTCCCACTCTGTAGCAGCCATATTTCCCCCTCCCTTCCTTAAATTCTGCTTCTCTGAAGATCCCCCATTCTCCGAAGAACCACTCCTCTCCCCCCGCCCCGCCTCCTTCCCCACCTCCTTCTCTGATCCCTTTCTGGGGGGATACCAGTGCATTTTTGCGAAGGCTTTTTCTGGGCCCCATGTTTCTCTCCTAGGTATCCAGGTCAGTTTATCTACTTGTGTGACCTGTTTTATCACTTGAGTGCTGGTGATGCCTAAATTTATATTTCTACCCCTGACGTGGATTCTATTGTCCAGATTCTTCCGGTCTTCGAGCCAGCAAAGATCCAACTCATTTCCTTCTCACTCTCTCTTCGCCGCCTCAGTCTATTGTCAGCTCTGTTTTTGTCCCCTCCCTTCCTTAAACTGTTTCTGCAACATTTTACAGTTTAGAAAACATGCTTATGTATTTCATCACCATTGATGATTTTGACAGAAGCCCTTTGGGGTAAGCTGTGGTTTTCCCATTTTACAAATGAGGAAGCTAAACTGCAGCTTGGGGCACAGAGGAAGGGGGCACTCCCAAGTGTCACCACAGATAATATTGCGAGAGCTTGGTCTCAGGTCTTTGAGTGCCCCAGCTGGTTCTCTTTTTGGTCCTTCAATGCTGGAAGCCTGAAGGCAGGGATGGGAAGTCACACATTGCCCGTGGCCTGCAGACCCGTGTCGCTCGACCTTCATGGTATTTGAACATGTTCAGAATTAGACGCCAGCATTGAAAGTATCAGGAGATGGCACCTCAAAATCCATGGGCTGTTTTTTTTTTTTTGGAAACTCAGGAGTTGGCGGCACTGCACGCCCGTCCTCCGTGGCACCGGTGGTTTGGACTTGACAGCCCGGCTCTCACGGCGGCTCGCTCTCTTGCCTGCAGCAGGCCTGCTTTGAAAAGTTCTAAAAATGCTCTCTTTTTAAAAATTTGATTTATTTATTCCTGACTGCCCTGAGTTTTTGTTGCTGCTCTCGCTCTGGTCGCGGTGGCTTCTCGTTGCAGAGCATGGGCTCTGACATGCATGCCTCCGTAGCTGCAGCTCACAGGCTCAGTTGCCCTGCGGCATGTGGGATCTTCTCTAGACCAGGGATCAAACCCGTATCCCCTACATTAGCAGGCAGATTCTTAGCCACTTGACCACCAGGGAAGTCCCTAAAAGTGCTCTCTCCCTGCCCTCCATTGACAGCAAACACGCAGTTGCCAAATCTAGGGGACTTCTTGAACTCCATTCCGTGACTTAGATTTGACTTCTCACCACTCCAAGCCCTTAGCGCTGCCTGGGATCTGGACCCTTGTCCATGTAGCAGAAAATAACCCCCTGACCTGTCCGTCTCCTTTCTCTCTCTTTAAGGTCTCAGTTGCAGGCACTTTTTTAGGAAAGTTGTTTTTTTTTTCTTTCCAGTTAAAACTAGCCAACCTCTTGACCCTCCCACTTTCCTATAACTTCACAGATCTGTGCACATTGGGCTTTTCCCCTTGTGTTTACCCCTCTGCCCTGCAAACCCCTCAAAGACAGGGATCTCACCTGCCTTTCAAGTGTCCCTAACCTCCAAACGTGGCTCGGGTCTCTCTGTGGTTGCCTACTGAGCTTTTTGTTTTTTTAAGTTATTGCTGTTGTGTGAGCCACTTTTAAAGTCTTCATTGAATTTGTTGCAGTATCGCTTCTGTTTTATGTTTGGTCGTTTGGCCATGAAGCACATGCGATCGTAGCCCCCCAACCGGGCTGCCTGCCTGCGAACCCACGCTGCTTGCCCTGGAAGGCGAAACCCTCCTTAACCACTGGACTGCCAGGGAAGTCCCACCCTATTAAGTATTTAACAGTGGTCGATGATGAAATGGGTTTTAACTGCGGACCCCCACCAAAACGCTGATCCCCCATTGAAACACTGCCTCCGCTGGAGAATCAGTGTGAAGCCCTCTGGGTTTCAAGCAGGTGAGGAGGCCACCTGGAGCCCTGGGGCAGAACGCAGGGCCCACCATCAGCCCCTCATCTCCCCGCTCTGTATCCATGCTGCCACTTGCCAACTGTGTGACCTGGACAGGTCACTGATACCCCAAGCATCAATCCCCTCATCTGTGAAACAGGCGCATTTCCTGAAATGCGGTAAGGTGCTCAATAAATGGTAACGGTGGTTCTTTTTCATCCGTGGAATGATCTAGTCGTGGGTCACGGGAAGGGCGGAGTTTGGCTTTCTTGGTCACTTTTCCGCCTGCTTTCACAGCTTGCTGCCCGGAGTCTGCTGTGGCCTTGCAGGTGGCATTCAGAGCCCTGGACGGCCATTCAGCCAGGGCCTGGAGGAGGAACCCTGAGTTCTGTTAGCTCCCTTGGCAATGTGATTGGAGGACCGGTCGTGGCCCTGTGGTTGACTGATGCACGTCTGGGGCTCTACAAATGAAATGGTCAGTCCTAGTGCTGGTGGCGTTAGGTTGGGTTTTGGTTATATGACGTCTCACTTCCCCTAGCCTCCTTGGTGGCTTTGAGGAGGAAACGGTGGGGAGGAGGTTGTTTGGTAGCTTGGTTTATCCTGATGCTCATGTAAGGCGAAAATTTGAGAGCCGCTCTGAGGTCAGCCCTGGGCTTCTCCCGGAACTCGTGGGCCGTACGCTGGCCAAGGCAGGCCATGAAAGATGCTCAGTAGCATCGACAAGGCCTCCCAGGGTGGGTCCAGGCCAGTGAGGCTCCTAGTAGAAGTAGAACAGGAGAGTTTCTGGGCTGGAAACTGGCTTTTGTCCAGTGGGCTTAGTTCTGGGCTGCCCTCTGCCTGCCTTTCTGCCCTTTTAGGGGCAGTTGATATGTTGGATCAGCCCCAGGCCCCCCTCATTTGGGGTGTGGAGCTTCTCAGAGAGTCCTGGCCAGGCTTTTTCCTTGCCCTCTGTTTCCCGGAACATTCCTCCTCTTCGGGTGGAAATGGGCGTGTCCCGCACAGCCTGCACTTGATCTCCTCCGGATTCACCCTGTGTCCCGTGGACTCCTAGCCCTGCTGGCCAGCCCGGGTGGGTTCTCAGTGCAGTTGAGCTGCAGGACAGCCAAATCGAGCTGGCCTCTCTGGGTGGGTGTGAAGGAAGAGCAACCACAGCACCTGGAAAACAACCCTCCTGCCTCGGGGACACGACCTGGTGCCCCCACCCCCGGGCTCACTTGGCCACCTGCTGCTCATCTTGGAAAGTCTTCTGTCCCCACAAGTGGATGTGTAGTTTTCTCACCATCTGGCGGAGCGCCAGCCTAGCTACATCTTGGGGGCGAGGGAGCTACCGAGCTTGGTGGCCTTGCTTCCTCCCTGTCTCAACCCCTCAGGTGGTTTCTTCTGACGTGTCTTGAACTTTCCAAGAATCCTCACCCTGCTTTGTCTGGACAGCTGCAACATAAGTTTTTTTTTTTTTTTGGCCTGGTGTGCTGACGCCACAAGCAAGCTGGGGGTCACCTGGAGGCAGTTGTCACGCTTCCTATGATCTCTTGTGGTCATCTGTCCCTAAACATCCTGTTTACACCCTTCGAGCAGCGGGAACACCGGCCTGGAACCAGCTGTTATCTGTCTGCCTGACTTCGGGCAGAGGCGTGGGCCCAGGGGTGTCACAGCTTGTCTGCCTCTGGGGACCCTGGGCCGTGTGGTCCTGGGCTGTTGATGGCGTTGCTGGTAGCAGCTCCTTTTCTCGTCACCGGCTTGGGCTTCGTCCCGGCTCTGCCCTTTCTCTTCTCGTTGCTCCTGCTGCCTGTGAAAGTTTCTCTTCCAGATGTTCTCCTGGGCGTGACCAGTGGCCACTCCCTTCCTTGTGGTTCTGGGCCGATGCAGTCTCTCTTAGACTCATGCACTTCGAGAGTGGAAGGGGCCTTAGGATGTCACCCACCCCCGTGGTTGGGGTTTTCTGCCCGTTACTTCTTCCATCGGAGCTGCTCACTTTGTTTATGTATTGAGCTTCCATTGGAGGCTGCAATCACAAAAGGGGTTTTGTGGTTTTTCAAAAGTTTGAACATAAGAACATAAAAACATTGGAAAATGACTTATGAGGTTCAGCCCACCTGTTTTACAGAGTGACAGACTGAAATTCTCCAAGGAGAAAGCACTTGCCTGGGACAGTTAGTAGCAGAACAAGCCTGTGTTTTTTTTTCCACTCTCTTTCTAGCCCTCTTTTGGGGGTGTATCTGGGGTCCTAGGCTTCTTTCTAGAACCACACACTTGCCACAGCGTGGCCTCAGGCCTTGTTTTCTTCTAGAGATCTTTCTAATGTCATTATGTGTCTGATACTATTACTTTGTAAAAGTTCTTATGTCAGAGAAGATACATACTTATTGTAAAAACAAGGAAAGAGGAAGGCACAGAAGGGAAAGTCCTTCCTTCCTCCCGGCTCCAGGGATAACTTGTCAACAGTTGGGTGTGTATCTTACCCACCCATCTTCTATATATCTATAAATATAAAGGCAGGCGTGTAATATACATATTCTTCATTTTTTTAAAAGCCCAGGTGAAAATCACCTAACATAAAATTAACCACTTTAAGGTATACAACTCAATGGTATTTAGTACATTTAGTACAGGTTGTATAGCCACTGCCTCTGTCCAGTTCAGAACATTTTCATCATCACTGAAGGAGTGCCCATACCTTTTTTTTTTTTTAATTTATTTGGCTCCCGGTCTTAGTTGCGGCTTGTGGGATCTCGTCCCTGACTAGGGATCGAACCTAAGACCCCTGCATCTCCGGAGCATGGAGTCTTAGCTGCTGGACCACCAGGGAAGTCCTTTGGGTTATTTGCCAATTAGGGAGTTGAATTCTCCAGCTATGATTGTGGATTTATCTTTTTTTTCCTCTTCATTTCTGTCAATTTTAGCTTCATCTAGTTTGAAGCTCAGTTATTGGATGTATGTGTGTTTAAGACTATTGAATGTTCATGACAAATTGACCTTTTATCATCATGGAGGGTCTGGAAGTCCATGTTGTCTGGTATTAATGGAACCACTCCAACTTTCTTGATATTAATATGAGTGTGGTATCCTTTCCCTGATCATTTTATACTTGTCAAACTGGTAGGAACTGTTTATCTGTGTCTTTTTATTTAAAGTGTTTCTTATAAATGTCCTATTTCAAATCTTGCATTTTTATCCAATCTGACAATCTCTACTTTTTGATTGTAAGTGTATAGACCTTCTAACATTTAAAATAATTATTCACACGATTGGGTGTGAGTCTGTGATCTTGCCACTTGTTTTGTGTTTCTACCATTTGTTCTTTTTTTTTTTAATGTTTGTTTATTTTTTTAATTTTTGGCTGTGCTGGGTCTTCGTTGCTGCGTGAGCTTCTCTCCAGTTGCAGCGAGCAAGGGCTCGCTCTCTAGTTGGGATCCGTGAGCTTCTTCTCGTGGTGGCTTCTTGTTGCTGAGCACAGGCTCTAGGGCCTGTGGGCTTCAGCAGTTGTGGCTCTTGGGCTCTAGAGCACGGGTATTCGTGGTGAATGGGCTTAGTTGCCCTGCGGCATGTGGGATCTTCCGGGATCAGGGATCGACCTCCTGTCTCCTGCATCGGGAGGTAGATTCTTTCCCGCTGAGCCACTTGGAAAGTCCCTCTACTATTTTTCTGAATTCTTTCTTCTTTTCTTGCCTCCTTTTGGGTTTGTTGAGTATATTAAGTTCAAAGAAATTAACAAAAATGTTTGCAAAACCTTATCTTTTCCCTCTCCCCTCTCTTCAGTTTCTCTTCCAAAAGCCTGTCGTCTTTTCTCTTTCTGGCAAGCTGCCCCTGCCGTGAGGCTTCCCTCTGCATCGCTAATCCTTGCGTGCTTTTTTGGCTGTCTCATCTGTGCTGGGTGGTGATAATCAATGATGCTATCAGCTGCGCCAGCTACAGAGCCCCGTGGCTGGTGTTGCT
Organism: Madoqua kirkii; assembly: GCA_006408675.1. Lineage (NCBI taxonomy): Eukaryota > Metazoa > Chordata > Mammalia > Artiodactyla > Bovidae > Madoqua > Madoqua kirkii. The sequence continues at coordinate 54,305 of SJYC01143806.1, forward strand.
AACACATTCCAGTGGCCCAGCGTTCAGAAAATCAGCACATTCCAGCTCCTGTCTCCTCCTGCCTCCTCTGTCCCCGGGGAAGAGGTGTGACGGACAGGAGCAGGTCCGCAGGACACGGAGGCTGCAGTCCTCCCTGTTCCTCCCTGCCCTCCTCCTCCCCCACCCTCCAGCACCAAGTGAAAGTGCCCACCCATCCCGGGGCCGGGCTGCCCCGGGTACCAGCTTCCCCCCAGGCCAGCTGTCTCGCTTCCGCCGGCCAGCCCCCACTCCTGACTTGCCCTCCTGCACCCACAGAGGAAGCCAGGCTGGCCACACAGTGAGTTGAAGCCTTAAGTACCCACCAGGGGCTGCTCTGCTCAGGCCACAGAGTCCTGTGCGGTGCTCCTTTGATTTTGTTCCTTTTTTTTTTTTCTTTAAAGGGCAGGAGCAGTGCCGGTTTGGGAGGGCTGGTGGTAACTAGATCCCAGTAGAGGGAGATTTCCTGGGATGGAAGAGGAGGAAGGGCTGGGGCCCTGCTGCCTGTGCAGGCCACCCTCCCCACCCCTCATTGTGCTTGGCAGTGGGGGGCGGGTCATGAGTGCTCACCGAAGCCAAGAGTGGCATGGGCTGCGGGGCTGAGCAGGTCTTGGTGATGGACAGGCTTGGCATGGCTCTGCTGGAGGCAAGGAGGTAAAGATGGATGAAGACAGTCTGCCTGCCCTCCATAAACTGGTAAACTGGTGGGACCTAGGCACTCCGGCCGACAGTTTCTGCCAGTTTGCTCCCGTAGGGGATGTGCACGGTGCTTTGGGAACTCAAAGGAGAGGGGCTTGGAATTCTTTGCCAGAGGTGTAGTCATGGAGGGCTTCTTCGAGGAAATGGTACCCTAAACTGACTCTTTGATGTGGTTTATTTATTTCAGTTCAGTTCTGTTCAGTCGCTCAGTCGTGTCCGACTCTTTGTGACCCCATGAATCGCAGCATGCCGGGCCTCCCTGTTCATCACCATCTCCCGGAGTTCACTCAGATTCACATCCATTGAGTCCATGATGCCATCCAGCCATCTCATCCTTGGTCATCCCCTTCTCCTCCTGCCCCCAATCCCTCCCCAGTATCAGAGTCTTTTCTAGTGAGTCAACTTTTCGCATGAGGTGGCCAAAGTACTGGAGTTTCAGCTTTAGCATCATTCCTTCCAAAGAAATCCCAGGGCTGATACTTATTTTATATTTCTTTAAAAAAATTATTTCATCATTCTCATTGCTGTTTTCTATTTTTTGGCTGTGCCATGTGGCATGTGGGATCTTAGTTCCCTGACCAGAGATCGAACTGGTGCCCCCTGCACTGGAAGCCCAGAGTCCTAACCATTGGGCCGTCGTGGAAGTCCCTGACGTGTGTTTTCTTTAACGGGAGTCTTGACTTTTAGAAAAGCCCCCAACTTTCATCATTTATATAAATCACAAAGATTTCTATAATAAGATATGGGAATCTCTTACAGAGTGCTGTAAGACTTGTACCTTGTGGGGTATCCATCCCTGAGTAAGTGTTGTTTTCTCTCTTTCAACAGCGTCACCCGTGAAGTGTATGTTTGACTTTCTTTTTTAATGTTTCATGTAGAAACGGCAGACGACCTTAATCTATGTGCGCTTCCTCATTGTAGACAGGCTTGCTTCCTCTCTGGATGTTTTTGTGCCTCCGTGTTCTACTCATTAACTACTTTTGAAGTTTTAATCTATATTATTTCTACTTTGTTCTGTGTACAAGGGGGAAAATGAAAAAGCTGGAATCCCCTCACCCTCCAAAATGCTTATTTTCCACACTAAGATTTGGGAAGCTCTTTCAAAAGAGGCACCCCCTGCCCCCCGCTCTCCAGAATAAAAACCGTGCATTCCTTTTTGTTTAGGTAGGCAGGGCGGATCCTCTTTATCCTCGGGTTGCAGAAGAGGAAACTGAAGTCTTGAGGAGTCTCAGGGGATTTATCGCGGTAAAGAAGACAGGAGGGTGGTCTAGGCGGTTGGTGCTGTGAATGCAAAGGCCCAGAGGGAAGAGGCTTTGTGTGTGTGATGATGAATTCATGGGCTCTGCTTTGGCACTATGTGTCATCCCAGTTCGATCTTACAGGCTCATCAAACTCAGCCTTGAGCCACGAGGCCACCACTGACAGCCGCTAACCTTTGGTTCCTCGGTGGAATGACCTTTGTGTGGCCTCAGTACGGCAGTTGGAATGGGGCTAGTCTCTGGGACACCTAGTCAGGTGTAGAGCCTCTGTTGGGGCAAATTCTTTCCCGGCTCAGCCAGGGTGGAGCCCAGGGCCCGTTTTGAAGGGCTTTTCCATAAGAGCGTGGGGCCTGAGATTTCAAGGTCACGGGCCTGCTGGCCCCAGCGGTGAGCCCATGTGTTTGTGTGACAGGAAGGACCTGGTTCCTGTGATAACACACCGGATCTGGCCCCTCTTCCGGAGGGGAGCCATTGGGGGGATGGAGCTGGCTCTTATTTGAATCCCAGGGTTGGACCTGGGCCCTGGGGAGCAGGGCAAGGGATGGGGGAGCAGGGCAAGGGAGGGGTGAGCACCCCGAGAGTTCCCCAAGCCGGCTGCAGGCAGTGCACAGCCTCCCCACACCCAGCCAGAGCACACAGGCGCACCGTTCCCAAACCTCTGCTTCCTGGGCCCCAGAGAGATTCAGAGGCAGCTTGGCCGGAGGAAAAGGGAGGCCTGGGGCTCGGTAGCCCCGTGGCTCTGCCTGTCCTAGGTCGTCACCTGCCCCCGTCACCCTGACTCTCCCATTCGCCTTCCTCCCCACGGCCCTGCCCCTCCTCCCACCTGCCCTGTCTCATCTGGTGGATGGCCCGTCCGCCTGCCGGAAACAAACGTGGGAGGCATCCTGTTCTCTTTCCTTACAGCCGCTCAGTTACCAGGTCGCCTGGATTTCGCCTAGTTTTATTTAGAGCATTGAGGCTCCTGGCCGCCTGGGGCTTGCCCCGCCTCCTTGGAGCTCCCCTGCACACACTGATGCACCATCACAAGCCTGGTCCTGCCTTCCTCAGCCCTGCTGTCGGCCCCGCTATGTCCAGACTCCACGGCACCTCCTGCTCCCCTCTTTCCCCAAGCTGGGACTTGTGCTCTGAGCTCCAGCCCCCTCTGTCTGCCTGGCTGTGTCTCACCTCTGCCTCTGTTCCTCCCTGGGCCTGGGAAGGAAAAAACCCTACTCCTTCCCCTTGGCCCCGATTATGACGGTGTCCCACTCAGCGCTCTGTGGGAGCAGACACTGTCATGTTTTGGCCGAGCTGCCCACCGTGCAGAACCTTAGCTCCCCGACCAGGGATCAAACCTGCGCCCTCTGTAGTGGAAGCACGGAGTTTTAACCGCTGGGCCACCAGGGAAGTCCCCAGACACTGCACCTCTGTCACCTCTGTGCCCAGCGTGGTGTTTCTAGACACTTGTCAGGGCCACCAGAGGTGAAGGTGAGGCGGCCCCCAGGGAGAGGGATGGAAGGACAGGAGGAGGCGAGTTCTAGGGAACCCCCCTCCCACCCCTGTGATATTAGAGGCTGTTTTCAGACCCAGTCTACAGATGTGGGACTGAGCTCAAAGAGGTGCAGTCCCAGCAAGTGACAGAGCCAGGACTTAGGACCGAAGTTGTTCAGCTACAAAACACACTGCTTTCTTGCGGCAAACTCACGTACTCGCTGAGGCCGGTGGGTATTAGGAGTGAGTGGAGCAGGCCCCAAAGGAAGGGTGCTAGGTTTCAAGGGACGCCAGAGGTGGCCCTGCGGGAACACAGACATGAACTGCTGGCTCTTGTGACCTCTCCCGGGAAGCCAGACATTTTGGCTTTTGTGTGAAACCTCTCAGTTTCTTAAGGCTCACTCAGATTTCTTTCAAAAGCACAAACAGGGACTTCCCTGGCAGTCCAGTGTTTGGGGCTTTGTGTTTCCACCACAGGCAGCACGGGCTCAGTCCCTGCTCAGAGCACCAAGATCCCACAGTGAAAGGAAAAAGGCACGAAAAAGCAGAAACACATCCAGGGCCCTGTGTGGCCGGCTGCAGTCTTCATGCCTCGGGCCGGTGGTCTCTGCCATGTTCTCTGTTGCCTCATTGAACCTGTGCCCACCTTCCCCTGGTCCTGCTGCCTCTAGAGTTTTCTCCAGAGAGAGAAGAATCAGAGTTCCTGACTTAAAAGAGCTGTTGTGAGATTATCTGGGCCAGCCCTTAACCATTTATGATTCCTGTTTCACCAAAAAGGTAGGTAGGTGCAGACAAGTAAGGCCCAGTGAAATCAGAGTCTGTGCTCCCTGGCCGGAGCCCCTGGGCTCAGCCCTGCCGCCTCACCCCCGGCGGCCGTGGGCACCTCCTCCCATCTGCCACCGTCTGCCACCACACTTGCCGGTGGTGCTCAGGAGGGCACCGGTCCTGGGATCTTGCCTCAGAGGACCTGGACGTCGGGCGAGGGCGCCAGGGCTGTGCTCTGAGCCTGACTGTTGAAGTTTGTGTCTTCTGTGTGGAAACAGGCGTCCTTGTTCACAGCCAGTGACAGCTGACTCCTCTCATCCCAGCTCCGGTCTCAGCTGGGTGTGGGGTGGGACAGTGGAGTGGGATCAGGCACCCCTTCCACTTACAGGCAACCCCCCACCCCACCCTGATTTCCTGCCAGGGAGGGTTTCCAAAGAGGAAGATGTCACAGTTCAGGGTACAGGAGGGGTGGATGCTGACAGAGTCACGCTGCTTGTGTGTGTGTGTGTAATTTTTCTTTTTTTGTTGAGGTATGGTTGCTTTACACGTATCAGGTATATAGCAAAGTGATTTAGTTATACATTCTTTTTCAGATTCATTTCCATTACAGGTTATTACGAGATACTGAACATCGTTCGCCTGTGGCCTACGTGTGCTCAGCTGGCCAGTTGTGTGCGTCTCTTTGCGACCCCATGGACCGTAGGCCGCCAGGCTCCTCTGTCCGTGGGATTTCCCAGGCAAGAATACTGGACTGGGTTGCCATTCCCTTCTCCAGAGGGTCCTTTTTAATCCCTTTTATATTATAGCGGTGTGGATCTGTTCACCCCAGACTTATCCCTCCCCTGCTCTCTCCTCTGGTAACCATGTGGAGACCCGCGTTTTTGAAAAGGAGAAACAGAAGATGTTAAAGAGGGCAGGAGCGGCTGTGCTTGATCAGTGCGCCGCCTTCCTGGGTGACCACTTCCTTTCTGGACGCAGTGGCACACACACACACACACACACAGACACAGACACACAGACACAGACACACAGACACACACACACACACACGCAGGGCATGGCACCCCACTGGGCTGAGTGTACAATGAGAGATCCAGTGGTCCTGGCTTGGGCTGCCCCCTGCTCCTCCTCGGGTGGCCCTTCTCCTTGGCCCCCTCAGAATAAGAAAGCGTTCTCTGCAAACTGCAGAACCTAGTATCCTATGGAATGAATGATAGAAGTGGTCTCCCTGAACCATCACCCCCAAAAGAGACAGTCTCTAACTTCCAAACAAAATTCTGGAATACTGTGGTGTGAGGGCATTTGGGGCCTTCCTGTGTGATGTTTCGGGGCGTTATAATTGGTGCCCGCTCTTGTCACCTGTCCTGGCTCTGCTGGGTTGGGTTCCCAGAGCCCCAGATGTCTCCTCCACTAAAACCCAAACCAGGGCTGAGATGCATCCTCCCGCCCATTTATCTTCTGATGTCACCAGCTGGGCATGATCGAGGGAGGCCAGCCTTGCCGAGCCAAGCAGAGCCCTGGGACCCTGTCTGTTTCATGATCTCCAGGGCACAGACGTCCCTGATCAATTCTCCTGTGAGACCTGTTATCTGCTTAGCTCCCTGCCTCCACTCTGGGGTTTCTTGCTGGCAGACTACAGGGTCTTCCCCACTCATCCTCCTCTGTTCCTTGATGCCCCTATATGTGAACCCTTGCAGCGAGACCGACAGTCCACAAGGGTCCCTCGCTCCCTGAGAAGGACCCTCAGCAAAGTCTGTCCCTCCTTTTTCACTCTCGCGGTTTCACAGTGTGACTCTGGTTAGCCAACGCTGTGAGGACCGCGGCCTCCATCCACTCCCTCCCCATCCAGGAAGAGGCCGGTTTCCTAGCGGAGAGAGTGAGCAAGGATCTGGGCTTCCAGAGAAATCTGCCCTGTCCTCCTCGGGGCAGTGGCTGAAGGCATCTTTCCTCTGTACATCAGCGATGCCAGAGGGACCGGGACAAGACTGGGGGCTCCTCCTTTCCTAGGGAGGTGCCAACATGCAGTCAGCTGGCCCGAGAATTTTGTCTTGCCCCAAACCAAGTAGATGGCTTTCAAACTGGTGGGACTGGGAAAACCAGGGCTGGATGGCATAGAGACTTCTAGGGAAACGAAAGTGTCATTGAGGTCACCTGGGGGCCAGTTGGCCCTGGCTCGCTCTTGGCCCATCTGCCCCTTCGTGTTTGCTCTTGACTTTCTCAGAGAGTGGTTCCAGCTGTGCTCTGCAGCATCACACCCTCCAGATGACACTCATGGCAGATAAGGATCGCGAGCTGCCCATCCTTCTTCCGGAGGGTGCTACCTGGGGTTCCAAGCCCCTCCCAGCCCCTTCTCACCCTCAAGAAATCGTGTTGGGACATGTGGGTGGGGCCAACGGTGGCGAACCCGCTGCCAGTATATTATCAAAAAGTAACAGCAAAGAAAGAAGCAAGTATCTGCAATCTGTGGTCCTGAGCTGCAGACAGGTGGTGGCACGCCTCAGGCTGCTCGATCCCATATCACGTGCGAGATTCTGTCCCTCTTTCACTTGGCTGTTTGGTGCCTTCAGAGGAGCCCTGCCTGCCTGCCTGTCTCCCGATGATTCTCCTGCTTCCTCTCCCTGCTTCTGGTGGAGGCTGGGGAGCCTCTGAGCTCTCTGAGCCCCGGGCCCCTCCCTCTGTCCAGATGAGAAAAAGGTGGAGGTCAGCGCCTGCCCCTGGGGTAGCCCCATCTTGGGTCATGATGTTCCAGTGGACTAGTGGATATGGCACGGTGGTGGTGGTGGGAACGCTCTTGCGAGTGGATACTGCCTCCCAGGCCCCCAGTCAGCAAGTTAGAACACGGAGCTCTCTGTGCCACACCGAGGGGCTCACCTGTAGCTCAGGATCCTGCCCCAGGAGGGAGAGACAAGAAGGGAGGCCCAGAGCACGGGCTCCCAGCAGAGGTGGGGGTGGAGGGGCACCTCAGTGGCCAGAATTCTTGGATGGCTTCAGGGGCACTGGAGACGGGTGCTTCAGAGAGTGGTGACAGGCAGAAGGAGGGACAGCTGACTGCGCTGCTCCCCTCCCGGTGGGTGTTACAGAAGGACTGAGGGTGAGCTCTGTGGCCAGGCAGAGCTGTCTCCGTGGGGGTGGCGGCTCCGCCAGGCCGCTGGGTGCACTTCTCAGATGTCTCCAAGCCTCCTTGTCCCACTCCGTAAAATGGGGGCAGCGCCCTCTGCCCATGTCCAGGGGCGCCTCCCCACCATCTGAGCTTGCTTCAGGTCACACAGCCCTGGCTTTGGGTCCCCTCGGGGCACTTGGCGGGGCTTTGAGCCTCGGTGGCAGGGTAAGGGGCCGCCCTGCCCTGCCCTGGGCTCCTTCAGTTGTCCCAGTTCCAGGTTCAAAGTCACAGGGCTTTCAGCCTGCAGCGGCCTGGGGGCGGGGCCACGAAGCTTTGAAGCTTCTCCACTGGGGCCTCTGTCCTCGCCCGGAGTCGCAGGCTCCTGGGCTCAGCTAATGTTCTCCGAGGAGGACTTGGAATGAACCCGAGGCACGGAGGGATGAGGTCAGTGGTTTTGCTCAGCAAGGAGGCCCGAGTCAGTGACAGACCTGTCACAGCTCCCGGGATTCTTGGCCGCAGTCCCCGGCTCCCCTCATTCTCAGGGCGGGGCCACGGGTTTCTTTCCTGAGTCTCCTCCTGTCCCAGCGGGACGCCCAGGAGGTTCTCCCCCTGCGGGTGGCTTTCGTATACTTATTGATTTCATTGATTCTTTACCCTGCACTCTGTGAGGTGTCTGAGCAACTAAAACCCAGAATTGCCTCTGGGAGCAGGCTGAGAGCAGTGTGGATTTGAACGTGCCCCTCCGCTGCCCCTCTGTACTTGGAGGCCCATTCTGTCCCCTGAGCCACACTGCCATGTGGGCTGGGATGCCAGGAGGGGGCTTCAGAGAGCTGTGTGGTCAGCAGCCCTGCTTCCAGCACCCCGTGGGCAGCCACGTCTATGATTTGGACAGGATGACTCCGTGGGCTGCTTAAATGTCTCCTGAGCCCTCACCACAAGCATGTGCAGAAGGGCGCTTTGACACCTCAGTTTTTAATCTCATGGTTCATCGGCATCGGACTCCATAAAAGTTGCCTTTCTAGCAGTTTAACTTATATTTTGATCACACAGGGTCTTCATTGCTGTGTGCCCAGGCCGTCCCTGGTTGCGTGAGCGGGGGCAGCTCCTGATTGCGGCGCGTGGGCTGCTTGTGGCGGTGGCGTCTCGTTGCGGAGCACGGGTTCTGGGCGCGTGGGCTTCAGCAGTTGCAGTACATGGGCTCAGTAATCGTGCCATGAGGGCTTAGTTGCTCCGAGGCACGTAGAATCTTCTCGGCCCGGGGGTTTGAACCCATGTCCTCTGCATTGGCAGGCGGATTCCTATCCACTGTACAGTAGCCCTTTAATTCAAGGCAGTCGTCTCAGTTTCTTGCTCCTGAGTCGGTTTGATCCTGAGAAGGTGTTCTGGGTTTACCACCAACTGGCTCCTGTGCCCCTAGCCTCCACGTGCCCCCAGGGGGTATGGACATCCCTGTGGGTGGTGGGGGTGGGGGTATATGTTCAGTATTGTGAATAAAGGCACACAGATGGGGACAGGGAAGAGGGGGCCCAGTTTGGCTGCAGAGGCAGGTGGCAGTGAGCAGGCCGGGGAGGAGGTAAAGGCTGATTGGGACTGTATTCTAAGAGGCTCAAGGCCAGAATGCCAGCCCTGGGGGTTCCGATCTCACCTGCAAACAGAGAGGGTCATCAGTGGCTGGACATCGTGAGTCCCCCTTGCTTGACACACACTCAGTCACCACCCGAGAGGCTCACAAAGGGCCTCGTGCTGTGGATCTGTGGAGCAGAAAGGAGGTTCCTGCCCTCAGAGGGCGAGCTGTCTAGTGGATGTACACGCAAGAGTGGGATTATCAAGAAGTTTCATGTGCTGGCCTCTTCTGCAGGGGTTAGAGTCGGGGAATGCAGGGCAGGGGCCTGCCGGCGAGTTCGAGAAGGGGCTGAGGGTGGATTCGGTTGGCAGTCTTAAGTGATTGGCTTCCTGTGATAAAAAGAAAGAGAGGCAAGTAAAGGGAAGAGAGGGGCTTCCCTAGTGGTCCAGTGGTTAAGAATCTGCGTTCCAATGCAGGAGGCATGGGTTCGATCCCTGGTCAGGAAACTATGATCCTACATGCCTGAGTTGCCGCCAAAGGGCAGGGGCCTGCCGGCGAGTTCGAGAAGGGGCTGAGGGTGGATTCGGTTGGCAGTCTTAAGTGATTGGCTTCCTGTGATAAAAAGAAAGAGAGGCAAGTAAAGGGAAGAGAGGGGCTTCCCTAGTGGTCCAGTGGTTAAGAATCTGCGTTCCAATGCAGGAGGCATGGGTTCGATCCCTGGTCAGGAAACTATGATCCTACATGCCCTGAGTTGCCGCCAAAAAGTGGGAAAAAAAAAGGGGGAGAGGCCCAATGAAAAAGAACTGATGGTGCTTGATAGTGACGTGTGGGGAGCTGGGAAAGGACCTGCAGGCTCTCACAGGTGCTACAGGAGAACAGGGAAAGGCTGGAAAGTGGCCCAGCTTCCAGAGATGGGGAAGCAGGGACCAGTGCTGGGGACCACCGTGAGCTGTGTTTGTCAGTCAGAACTTGACTGCCCTAGAGTGGGTAACTAGTGCTAACGAAATCCACAAACATCGGGAAAAGACTGCAGCTCGTTCCTGGAACACAGGCAAACTTTTGAACTTTCTCTTTGGGTCTCTGTAGGGCGGATGACTCACCGAAGAGCCCCTCCTAACCTCTGTTGATGATCAGCGGGGGTGGGAGGCCCCCGGAGCCGCCCTGCTCTGCAGCAGCCCGACTTGCCTTGAAGAGCCCAGATTGCAGGCGTGGATGGCCTGGCTGTGAACTAGCTGAGAAAAACCCCGGCCTCTGAGCTTCCAGGGTCCGAGGCTGTCTGTCTCACTAGTTGTGTGTAAATCCACATGTCATCCTTTGAAAAAACCGCAGGGTGGGCCTGGAGTCAGACCCTAGATGTGACTTTAGAAAAGTCCAGAGTCCCCGGGTCACCTGAGGAAGTGGATGAAATCTGACCAATGAAAAAGGGACCAGTGCTGGGGACCACCGTGAGCTGTGTTTGTCAGTCAGAACTTGACTGCCCTAGAGTGGGTAACTAGTGCTAACGAAATCCACAAACATCGGGAAAAGACTGCAGCTCGTTCCTGGAACACAGGCAAACTTTTGAACTTTCTCTTTGGGTCTCTGTAGGGCGGATGACTCACCGAAGAGCCCCTCCTAACCTCTGTTGATGATCAGCGGGGGTGGGAGGCCCCCGGAGCCGCCCTGCTCTGCAGCAGCCCGACTTGCCTTGAAGAGCCCAGATTGCAGGCGTGGATGGCCTGGCTGTGAAATAGCTGAGAAAAACCCCGGCCTCTGAGCTTCCAGGGTCCGAGGCTGTCTGTCTCACTAGTTGTGTGTAAATCCACATGTCATCCTTTGAAAAAACCGCAGGGTAGGCCTGGAGTCAGACCCTAGATGTGACTTTAGAAAAGTCCAGAGTCCCCGGGTCACCTGAGGAAGTGGATGAAATCTGACCAATGAAATGCGTCCACGGGGTTGGGCCCCTCTGGAGGAGGGCGGGGCCAGCTGATGCTGGACCCAGAGATGAGTTATTTACAACAGAAAGGAGACTTGGCCATCCAGGAGCCTGGACCTGCTGCTGTGCCCGTTGTGGGTGGTGGAGATGTGCAGTGTGTACCTGGGTGGCCTTGCCACCTGTTGCTACTCAGCCTGCTGGAGCCCCCTCAGACCCAGGGCCGGGTCCCCAGTGTGTGTGTGTGTGTGTGTGTGTGTGGTGGGGGCGGCGCCCTGCTTGGGTGCCTGGTGCAGACGGGGCCCGGCTTGATTGCTTCTGGCTGGAGCTTGGGGTGGCCCTGGGTGGCCTTTGCGCCTTTATTCTCTCGTGTCTCTGATTACCTGTGCTCTGTGACCTTGGGCGCCACCCAGGCACCCAGTCGAGAGTTGGCCTGCCTGCCGGCGCACTCTCTTTGTGTCAGTCCCTGCAAGGAAGGGCAGGCGGGAAACTGTCCTCCGAGGCAAGTGGGAAGCCCAGGGAAGGCCGCCTTCTCCACAGGCCCTCCTCCCGCCTCTCGGGGCAGCAGCGTGGAAGACTCGGGCCTGCTCCCCTGGTCTCCTGTGTGTCACCCCCAGCCCACACTGCCTTCAGGGCCAGAGGAAAACGCCAGTTCCTGTTGAGTGAGGCATGAGTCAGCGGAGGGGAGGGGTGGCTGAGTCTTCATAACCTCCAGGCACGGCTATTAAATATTTAAATGACACTCCAGTATTGATCGTTTCTCCTCTTGGCCCCTTAGGGAGCACAGTTTCCCAGTCTGGGATTCAGATAATAGCAGTATCTTGGATTTAGACAAACTCCGAAGAGCTCCAGGAAAGTTCTCTATATAAATCTCACCGGAGATTATATCGTCTCCTCCTCCTCGGACCTTGCAACCTGGGGTGGGAGCCCATCGGGTCTGCTTATTTTAGGCACCTGGCAGGCTGGGCCCACTGCTTTCTCTGGCTCACGGCTCCTTCTCCATCTTCTTCCTCCTCACCGTCCTGCTGTCTTTCAACCCTTCATGCTAGCTGCTGGGGATAGGGCAACCAGAGCTTAATTTCTTGGAGAGAAGGCCGTCGGTTGACAAGAACCCAGAACCCAGAACCCAGGTCGGCAGGGGAAGGCACCTCCGAGAGACCGAGTTCCTCCTAGTCAGGTCCTAGCCCAGGCGTGCCGGGACCGGGCAGTGCAGAGCGGACCTGGCTAAAATGGTCGGACTGGCCCTTCCTAGTCCCAGATCTGCCTGTCCTCCCAGGACAGTTACCAGGATAAATATACCCAGCTCCCCATTCCTGGGGAGTTACTCAGCAAGCAAAAGTGTCCCGCCACCGTGGATTAGATTACCTCTGCCTCTACTGCTCATGTGCTCGGGGCTGGGGGAGGGGAGGGGAGACCTGGCCTCCCGCTGCTAGCCTTCCTAATCTGGAAGTCTCAGCAGAGGGGCCCGAGAGACGAGACCATCCCCATGGAGGGGAGCCAGCCTTGTTGTTCGCCCCCTTCCTCAGGCAGGGCCGAGCCCCACTCCCTTCTTGTGTCCTGAGCTCAGGCAGCTTCTTCTCAGACCCTCGAGGTGACCAAGGCCTCCTCGGTGGTCAGCAGAGCAGAAACCTCTTGCCTGGCATTCTGAGCCCAGCAGGGTGGGCAGGCCAGAAGGCCGGGCCTCTTCAGGTCCAGAGGGGAAGGGACTTGCTGTCTGTGTGAGAGGCTGGGTCTCACCATAAATGGTGGGGAGGGACGGCTGGCTCTGGGCCACTGGGACAGCCTGTACCGGAGTTTTCGGGGCAGGATCCGCTCCACCCTCCCTCGGCTTCTCAGCTCCTAAGGAGACACCTGCCTGGGCCGTGGAAGCTGAGTTAAAGTGGCCTACAGAAGGTGCGTGAGCCCAGTCTTGGAAAGATCTTGCTCCTGTTGAGAATACAAGGCACGTCTAGGTGGGGTCTTTCTGGTGGCCAAAGGACCCCACCTCTTTTAAGTCGGCCTATCGTTAGTGGATGGGGCCTAGCTAGGGGGTGGCCTGTGAACTCTGGGATGCGATGATGCTCCCATGAACCTGCCCCAATATGAAGACCCACTGGGGTGGCTTCTCCCGTCGGGACTGTTTCCTTCTCCCCCCGAATGGTGCCCCTCACTGCTGATCTGAGACTGCAGCATCCTTGGCCTTCAGGAGTGGGCCAGGGTGGGGAAGCGCTTTTCTCCCTCCCATCCGGGCCTAACCATCCCTGTGGGCGCGAACTGAGAGAGTGTGTGTGTATCCGCCCACCCATCCAGAGACTGTGCTAAAGCGGGCACTTTATATCCACTCCTGTAGTCCTTACTCCTGTGAGTCAGACGGTGAAATTCCCATTGGACAGACAAGAAAACAGAGGCACAGAAGCAGTTACACAGCTTGGCCTGGCTGAGCAACTCGGCCATGGAGCAGAGTCTGTGTGACTCAGAACCATCTCCTGTGTGAATTCTAACATCTAGAGTCCTCAGCCTAGGATGGGGGGGAATGACATTCTGCTGGGCTGCCCCCACCCCGCCTCCACCCCCCCCC
>SJYC01143807.1:0-14927 GCA_006408675.1 Madoqua kirkii
TCCACCCCCCACCCCCCACCTTGAGGGATCACCGCTGGCCTTTTATCTCACTCTCTCTGGCGTCCAGCCAGCTCTAGGCCTCTGATCTTGATAGTCGTTATCACATTCTAAGAAGTGGCCAGGCTTGGGTAGGAGGAAGGCAGGCTTGCAAAAAAGGCCTTGCTTGTCTTTAGACTCCAGTTGGGGGTGGAGGTGGTTAATGACTTCTCTTTAACTTCTTATTGAGTCAGCCCAGGCCCCAGGAGCTGCAGCCGGGGGAGAGATCCCCTGTGTTGGGGGCGTCAGGGGGTCCTCTCACCCCGGAGCCCGCCTCCCCGTCATCCCCACGTGTCTGAGCTGGTTTGGGAATGTGAGTGGCCCTGGAATGCAGGCAGACCGGCCCCTGGGTCTCCTCCCTCCCAGGACAGAGAGCCTGGACACCTGAGTGTTAACCCCTTCAGAGCGGCAGACCCAGCGGCTCCCACTCTGTCCCGAGGATTGTGCGCAGCGGATGGTTACTGCGGCCAGCTGGGAGAAGGGCCTGTCACTTTGGCCTGGCTCTGGTGCGCTGTGCCCACCCAGATACCTCCCTAAACCTGGGCCGCTCTCAGCCGAAGCCACCTCCTCTCTGAGCTGCTGCTTAGGTGCAGCCACCGGACTCTGGAAGCCAGGTCGTGTGCCTGTCTCTCTCGGGCTCTCGTGGCCCTTTTGAGTCTCGCCTTCAAGTGATATATGGGCTTGCAGACTTGGCACCGGGGCCCGGTTGTGCTCTTCCTTGCAGCCTGCTCCGTCCTTCCAGCTCAGTTAGGCCTTTCTGGCATTGAAACTTTCCCGATGTGCCCGCCTGTGGCCAGTCAGGGGCTCCCGGGTCTTCCCCTGGCTCTAAAATTCCGTAATTGCAGCGCGGTATAGCAGCAGTAGCAGCAGCATACCTTAGGTTACTCCCGGCTGTGGAGAGACAACAGGCGAATACCGCCCCCTGGTGGGCAGTGGAGGACGGTGCGCACCCCTCCGCCGCCAGGGCGCTGCTGGCTGGCCTTTGCCTCTCTGGTGGGCTGGAGACTTAACTTTAACACCCTCCACCCACAATGTCAAAAGGAGAGACTCAGAGACCTTGTACACCTGTACCCAGAGACCCTCTCCTTGGATGGAAGTGCCAGAGCCTGGATCAGCTGGTCCTAGAGGCAAAGTGCCTGCAGAATCTGGGGTGGTTTCCTCCAGAAGGGGACTGGAAAGCCCCAGAGAGATCTCCTTCCCCAGGGTGACCAGGGCCCTCCTGGCGGCTCTGACTTGTCCCAGAGTGCTCAGGCCTGGACCCAGAAGCTTAGTGGAGTTTGAGGCCTCCCTAGGCCCGAACTGCTTCAGACGCCGCCTCCGTGTGGATTAAGGCCGCCTGTGAACACATGGGAGGGAGGGGGTCTTCTTGGACACCGTCCCCGGGGCATATGTTAAGCAGTCTCTGAGCCTGCCCCTAGGGGATCCAGAGCTGGCACCAGGCAGTAACTCTAGCTGAAAACTGGGGACCCCCCCCCCAGCTCAGACACCTTGGGGCCCTGCCTGCAGGCGGACTCCCTTGTCCCGTCCTCCACCTGCCCCCTCTGTTTATTCAGGCAAGGGAGGAGTTTGCTGAGCTTGCAAGAAGACTTTGGCCTGGCACCCTTGTGCAGCCTCAGGGGAGATAGCAGCCCCGGGAACCCAAAGTAGAGGCCAGCGAGTACCCTCCACGCCTCCTGTGTTCCCCGATCTTCCTTGAAGTGCCTGTGGGGGGTTTGGTGGAATCGGCAGCCACACGCGTCCCTGGACAACGATGGGGCTCTTCTCTCTGACATCCGGACATTTCACTTTGAGTGTTACTTTGTTACTTTGCTCTTCTCTCTTCAAGGTCGCCCTTTTCTTGTCCTGCACAGATCCTACCCAGAGAGGACTTAGGAGAGGAGTCAGCACTTGGCACCCTCACCTGGCCGCCTGGGAGGGAAATCTGTTTTTTTCCTCCTGAATTTCTGAAGCAGATGACACGTGATGTTTGCAGCCCCCTCCCATGTCCCATATCATCTGCTCTCTCTCGTACCAGTGCCGTCAGGTGGGGGCCAGGTGATCTGCCCCGTGGCCATGGGTAGGGTAGACCGAGGCGCTGGGACTGACCTCAGGTCTGGCTCGACTCCACAACCTGTGCTCTTCCGTCTCCATCCCCCAGGACTGCGCCTTCCGGCCCACAGAGGTAGCTGCATTGAAAAGGGCCTGTTTAAATAATAAACCAATCAGCTAGACTCGGAGTCAGCTCATGAACGAGGCAGGGGAAGGTGTTTGGTGCAGGGGTGGCAGTGTCCCTAGCTCAGAAGCTTTGACAGGGAAGGTTCACCATCTGTCTTTGAGTGGAGCCCGAGAGACCGCGTTCAGGTCCGAGTGGCGTCCCTTCTGTCAGCTCAGATGGCGCAGGCCTGTGCCTCTAGCTCTCTGAGCCTCAGTTTTGCCGTCCGTGCTAGTGGCGTTGTAAGGAGTGAAGGCGGTGACCCCGATGGCGCTCCCAGCACGCCGCGGGCCGTCAAGCATGGCAGCTGCTCCCGTTACCCTTCCTGGACTTGCACTTGTTGCCAGCTCTGGGGGCCTGGCTCTGTCTGTGGTGGAGAAGGAGGACCCCCATCCCCCTGCTGGCTTGGGCCCAGAGGAAGCCGGGGACACCTTATGGAGCCAGGGCAGCAGGTGTGGCCATGGAGCGGCCACTGGGATTGGCCCTGGAGGCTAGTTCCTTTTCCTCTGTTACCTAGACACACACTGACTCCCTCTAGTTCCGGAGACACACACTGACTCCCTCTAGTTCCGGTTTGCTACAGACAGGAAGTCAGATGTCTTCCAAAGGACCTGGAGGGGGAGGGGGACCTGCAGGACCTGACCTTCCTTGGAACAAGCTTCTGATCAGCGGGGCTAGGAGCCTGGGGTAGGTGGGGCCAGGCCAACCTTGGGTGTTGGAGATCAGGGCAGGCAGCTGGGAGGTGGTGTGGGCGCGGAGACCCGGGCCCTTGGTGAGGCCCCTGCTTCCTTCTCGGTGCCTCTGAGCAAGGGTAGGGTTTGGAGACTGAGTCACCAGGAAGGAGCAGACTGGCAGCCCTGGAGCTTGGGCCTCGTCATTCAGGAAGCTGTGCCGTTTAAACCCGGCATCGTCTTGTGATCACCGCAGCCTCTTGCGGGGCAGATTTTTGGTTTTTTCGGGGTGCCTCTGAGGAGTCAGTCCTGTGGCGCACTGGACTTTGTTATGGTGGCGGCGGTGGGTGGGGAGCAATCCTGTCACCTCTTGGTCGGTTTCCCATCTGTAAAGGGAGGGTGGGAATTCCAGCCTCGTTGGGAGGGTGAACGGAGACCATGGGTGGCAGTGTGCTGAGCGCCGGGCCTGTTACTAGTAAAGGGCTGTGAGCCGGCCATTGCTTTCCGAGGAAGGTTATCACCAGGCCCGACCCCAGTGGGTCAGCACTGCGGTGAGAGTGAGCTGGTTGGTGAGCACAGGGCAGGACATGAATAAGGGCATGGCATGTCGGGCCAGGCTGGGGCAGCTGAGGGTCTCAGGAGGGGAGGATCAGCAGTTCCTGCCCCCACCTCCTCCCCCAGCTGCACCCTTCTTGTCTGAGTACTGGGGAGATGCAGAGCGCCCCTGTTGGTTGCCCAGTGCCCGGGTAATGGAAGCTCGCATTCAAGGCCGATCCAGCTCCCTAGCTGCTGTTAAAAGCAGAGTAGTGGGGCCCTGGAGCCTCTGGGGCCAGGCTGCCTGCCAGGCTTCTGCAGAAACAGCCTACAGAGCAGTCCTGCCTGCCCCTCTCTGCCGAGGGAGTAGGGAGCAGCATGCCAGCCTTGTCCCAGACCCCGCCTCCCTGGTAGCCCCGAGACTCGGGAGGAGCTTGGAGCCCAAAGTTCAGCTTCTACCTGGTCAGTAAGGCAGGTACCACCCATCCAGCCTGTGGGCTGAGCTGGCTGAAGCTCCTGGGCGTTAAGTGGGGACCTGGCCCCTCCCCATGACGTGGGGCCCCTCCTGCCTGGTCTGTCTGCCTTGCCCTGCGGAGTCAGGCAGGCATTTCTGACTCCCAGCCAGTCAGCCGCACAGCCCTGTCAGGGAGGGAGCACTGGTGCCCGGCTCCCTGAGGTAGGAAAGCCCCGGGGGGCGGCCCTGGAGCCCCCAGAGCGCCTCCTCCTTGGCCAGGAGCCGAGCTCTGGGCGCTGACCAGCCAGGCTGGTCTGGACTGGCACCTTCCTGCCCCGGGGCTGGTCTTTTCTCCCATGGGTGGGGCCAGCGCTTAGAAGTTGCTCCTTAACTCTCGGGTGCAGGCCTGCAGGCTGAGTTCCCAGGACCCTTCTCCCTCACCCACTCCCCACCCGCTCTCTGCAGATGCCCTGCTGGCGGACCTGGAGTCCACAACCTCCCACATCTCCAAGCGGCCGGTGTTCTTGTCTGAGGAGACCCCCTACTCCTACCCGACTGGGAACCACACGTACCAGGAGATCGCCGTGCCCCCTGTCCCACCGCCCCCGTCCAGCGAGGCCCTCAATGGCACTGTTCTCGACCCCTTAGACCCCTGGCCACCCAGCACCTCCCGATTCACCCACCAGCAGGTAAGGTGGGGGATGGGGAGGGCTCAAAAGTCAGCTTCGGGGCCAGTGGAGCGGGTCTGGCAGGGGCTCCAGGAGCCCAGGAAGTTGGGGGGGGCCACAGCAGAGGCAGAAAGTGTCTGGCCCTCCCCACCCAACGCCACGTGAAGGGACAGTGACCAAGTGTTAATCACTTGTCTCCTGGCCAGAGTGTGGAAACTCCCTGATGAGGCTGGCCGTGAGCGTGAGGCTCCTGGGGGTGATGCGGGCTGTTCCTTCTCCACCCGCCCTGTCCCCCGGGAGGCCCTGAGCACCATCCTCCCCACAGCCTCAGTCCTCATCCCCCGTGTACGGCTCCAGTGCCAAGACTTCCAGTGCCTCCAACCCCCAGGACGGCGGCGGGCCCCCGTGTCCCCGAGCCGGCGAGGAAGACCACGTGTACAGGTGCCAGCTCCTCCCCCTGCCCGGGGATTCCACACATGCTGGGCTGAGTCAGCTGAGGCTGGGCCAGGCTGCTGGAGGGGGCGGGGGCTCCCCCTTGGGTCCTCGGGTTATTGCGGAAGGCCCGGTGTGGCCTTATCTGCCGTCCCCATGCAGCCACTGGGCTGGGCGTCACACCGCCCTGCGTGGAGGAAGGTTCAGGAACTGAAGCAACGCTTCTTCCTCCTCTCGCCACATCCCTTCCCCACGTTCCGTCCTTGGGCTGCTGGAGACGTCGGATTCCCCGCACCCCCTCCCCACCTGGTTCTCCTGGAGGATTTGGGGAGCTTCTCTCACCGCGGCCTTCCCTTTGCTTCTTGAAGTTTCCCCAACAAGCAGAAGTCAGCCGAGCCTTCGCCCACCGTCATGAGCTCCTCCTTGGGCAGCAACCTCTCCGAGCTCGACCGCCTGCTGCTGGAGCTGAACGCCGTGCAGCATAACCCTCCAGGTTTCCCCACAGGTAGGACGGGGCCGGGGGTCCCCCCAACCACCCCTGCTCCAAGCCCCACTGGTGGTCTCAGGTCCCTGCGGGGCTCCGGGCTGAGCGGCTCTTCTCTTTCCTTCTGCCAAGATGAGGCCAACTCTAGCCCGCCACTGCCTGGGTCTCTGAGCACCCACTACGGCGTCCCAGAGAATAACAGCCTGCTGGGGGGCAAAGCTGGACTGCTGACCAAAGAGAAGCCCAAGCGGAACGGTGGCCGGGGCCTGGAGGACTTGCGGCCCAGTGTGGAGAACCTCTTGGATGAGCTGGAGAGCTCTGTGCCCAGTCCCGTGTGAGTCTCCATGGGGCTCTCCCAGGCCAGGGAGGGTTTTGGTCTCGACCAGCTCATCCCGTGCTCATCCTTGGTGTCACCCCTGCCCCCTGAAGTCCCTGCTGTTTGCCGGGCCCTGCACCAGGCTCTGGGGGACAGCAGCGAGTCACGCGGATACAGGCCTGCCTTCAGTGAGCCACCGTCCCTCAGGGAAGACAGATGCTGGGCGTGCCGAGGGCACCCCAGCCCGGCGGCCGTCAGTGCGGGCTTTGTCTTTGTTTCTAGCTACACGTGTGGCTTGTGGGATCTTAGTTTCCAGACCAGGGCTGGAACCCGTGGCCCCCGCAGTGGATCCTGAGGGAAATCCCCCAGCATAGGCTTCGGAACCATGCAATTGGGGCCACATCTTGGCTCTGCACATATGGAATGTCGTCTTTCAAGCCTTCGTTTCCCATCTGTAAAAGGGAATAAGGGGAAGTGAGGTCGTGGGGATGAGACCACCCTCCTCCGTGGGTTGAGACCTGCTAAGACCCTTAGAACATGTGTACCGAGTCCACGTGGTGGGCGCCTCCCCAGGGTCAGCTCTTCTCGGCGTTTCCGCGTGGCTGAAACAGCCTCGCATGTGCGTCCAGTGTCGTGGAGGCTGCGCAGGATGCCAGGGCTTGTTCACAGGCAGGCTTGAGTTTGGGCTTTTGGGAAAGATGCCATGTGAGCATCTTCTCCTCTCCCCCTTAAGCTCCGCTTGGCACTCTGTCCCCCTGGCGGACAGCAGCCCCCCACCGCTCCCACCAGTGATGTGTCCCCAGGAGAGACTGGGAGCTGGTGGGCTTCCCTGGGGTTGGGTGGCGCCGGGACCCTGGTGTTGGAGCCGAAGTGTTGACCCTCCCCTGGGGAGGGGAGGGCCATGCTGGGGGCGCTTGGGCTAGCCCCAGGGGTCCCCGCTGATGCTTCCTTGCCTGCCCGCAGCCCCGCCATCACTGTGAACCAGGGCGAGATGAGCAGTCCCCAGCGAGTCACCTCCAGCCAGCAGCAGACGCGCATCTCAGCCTCCTCCGCCACCAGGGAGCTGGACGAGCTGATGGCCTCGCTGTCGGATTTTAAGGTGTCCTGAGGTCCCCCCTCTCTCTCCTTCCCTGCCTGCTCAGAAGCCCCCAGTTTTCCCCTCCTGTACCCCAGTGTGAGTGGCTGGGACTTAGCTGCTCAGGGTTTGTGTGCCTTGCCCCGAGCCTGGGACTCAGCCTGTGAAGGCTGGGGACATGCTCAGTGGGACATTCCTTCCTGCCTGGGTGCTCCCGGCTCCCCGCCACCCAGGCAAGGATCAGGAGGCTGGGACAAAGGGCCCAGTGTTGGTGGCTGCTCTTGGCGGGGGAGGGCGGGCTCCGCTGGGCCGGGTGGGGTCCTCTGCCTGGAGGTCACTTGTCCTGGAGCCCCATCTCCCACACTGGCTGGCTGTCCCCACCCAGCCTGTCCTCTTTCTTTTCTGCCTCTGGCTCCTTCGCTGGCCTCCTTCCAGCCTCCATGGGCCTTCGAGGCCCACAGGCTCATCTGGGAAACCTCATCTATCGGCTCTTGGGCCACACCTGCCAGAGGTGCCCTGTCCCCTACCCACCACCTGCTTGTGGAGAGGAGGTAGTGCCTCTGTGGGTCCTGATAGTGACTCAACTCCAGTTCCTGACCATTGCTAACTCCACCCTTCCCAGGGTTGGGGGAGCCTGGTCAGGGAACTGGGGGAGGGGCACCAGCTCTGAGCCCCCGGGGCACCTCCGAGCCTCTGAGGCTTCATCTGGGTGGGGCAGTGGCCAGCGCCTGTGAGCCCCCTGAGCAGCCACCGTTGCTTTCAAGTCCCCTTGAGACCCCCTTGAGAAGCTGTGCTGGTTCTCATTGTGCCCTAGGAGCGAGGTTTAGGGGGGACATAGGAGAGCTGGGATCGCCAGGGAGAGACAGAGCCGGGAGCTGCCTGTGGCTGCCTGTCTCCTGATCACCCCTGGGCTGACCTCCCCCTGGTCTACCCCACCTTAATCTTTTCTCTTTCATCCCTACTTGGACTAGGAGCCCCACAGGTGTGGGTCAGAGACTGCTGGGTTCTTTTTTTTTTTTTTCCAAAAAAGACAAAAATCTTTATTTGGCCATGCCGGATCCCAGGTGCAACATGTGGGATCTCGCTCCCCCACCAGGAGTTGGACCTGGGCTCCCTGGATGGGGAACATGGATGGGAGCCAGGGAGGTGGAGCCCAGGAAAACCCTTCGGGGGCTGAGTCTTCTTCCAGAGCCAGTTGCTCTGCTTCAGCTTTGCTGCCATCTTGGTCTGCTCAGCACAGATGGCCTGGTCAGCGCAGATGGTCTGGTCAGCGTGGTCGGGGGCTGTCAGAGCCCTGAGGCCCGGCCTGCTCCCCTAGTGCACGCCCCTCCTCACCTCTCCCGTCTCTCTCCCCCCTCTGTCTCTTGTCTTTCTCCTCCTCCAGACCAGCTCCTCCTCTGCTGTGGCCTTGAGCTCCTCAGGGCTGCTGCCCGGCTCAGCTCCATCCACACACCACAGCCTCCCCTCTCTGCCTCCTCCCGGGCCCTCTGGAGGCCTGCCACCCCCTCGGAAGCCCTCCCCTCAAGGCCACAGCCACACCCGGGGTGTCCTCTGCGCCGAGGACAGCGTGGCCCCCGGCCAGCTCGACTTGGCTGGCTTTGGGGTGATGCCTGACGCCCCCAACTCAAGGTCTCCCTCCACAGAGGGTTGGCCAGGGCCGCTGGGTGTAGAGAGCCAGGCTCGTGTTTGGAGGGACCCACCAGACCTGGTCGGGGAGCTCTGCAGGGCGCCTCCCGGCCACACTCTACCCTGCACTGGGGGCGCAGGTCCCCAGGAGCCTGGGGCCCTCCAAGCACCGTCGGGCAATGCTTTGCGCCCGGAAGAGGTGGTGGCTGCTACTTGTCGGGGGGCGCTGAGGCCTGAGCCCCCGCAGGGAGCTGCGCCCAGCTTCCAGGAGGTCACTGAGCCGGCCATCGTGGTCGTGGACCGTCAGGCTGTCTTCCCGGATACGTGGAGCCTCATGAAGGAACGTGGACGGCAGGAGAGGGCAAGGCCAGAGCCAGGGGCACCGGAGAGCTGCCACACCCCGGTTGAGGACGAGCAGCTAGGTGGAGAGACACCCTCGGCGGGTGGCCTGGTCAGGCCAGCCCGGGGACCTGAGACCCCCAGGAAGCCAGAGGGCGCCACTGAAGCCGCCACCGAGGCCAGAACGGACAGGCCAGAACTCCCGCGGACTGTGGCCGTGGACACGCCCAGCACCACGGAGAGGATTTCCACGGCTAGCCAGGCAGGCCCGCGCTTGCCCTGCTCGGCGTGGCCCCGCCTCGCTGACTGCATGCGGCCTCCCTGTCTGCGCATGTCTGCTTGGGCGGCCTGAGACCCTGACGGCCCGCGCTGGGCAGTGGGCTCTGTGGGGCTGGCGGAGCTCCCCGGGCCCGGAATCTAGTGACAGGCAGCCTCTTGCTCGATGAAGGCTTTTTCCTTTAGATGAGCTTCGCCTGACATCCTGATGGGATGTGTGGAATGGTTAAAAGCATGGGCTTTGGAACCAGGAAGAAGGGAATGAATACAAACCACACCTCCAACACGCAGGCCCCGTGTGACCTTGGGCAGTCCTGCCCACCAGCCTCAGTCTTCTCATCTTTAAAATGAGGGAAAATAGACCATTTCCCCCAAGGCTGTCCAAAGGATTAAATGAAACAATGCCTGGAAAGTGCTTCGGAGGAGCACAGCACGCCATCCCCAGTGAGCTGTGGCTGACGTCATGTTATCTGCTTCTTGCTTGATTGAAATTTTTAGGCCCTTTTCAAAAGCGACGACAGAATGAAACCAAACTGCTAGAAACAAGTAGGTTACAATCCTACTTGTATAAACGAGGAAAAAAACCCAACTGGTTAAAGGATACACTGGAAGAAAAGACTTTTTTTTGTTTGTTTCTATTAAGAAACAAACAAAAAAGGAAAAGTCTCAAGCCCGTTCAAGAATGTCCACTTACATTCTTTCACATCATTCTTATAATAACTCCTTAAAGCAGTTGAAAAAAAAATACCATTACCCCATTTCAAGGATGGAGAAGCTGAGGCCCTGAAAGTTCAAGGTCTTATCCAAGGTCAGGGCCCCCTGCCTCTGCCCTAGCTCTGCTCGGCTCGTCTCTGATGGTTGGGTTCTTCTGCCCTCCCCTTCTGGGCGCCCCCCTACCCCCCACCCCGAGTGTGGACTGAGCCGCCTCCGCTGAGCCCAGAGTGGCCTGTGACAGCGTGCCTCCCCCCTAGATCCGCTCGGTGATCAGGAGGAGCCGGGAGACCGGCCATGCTCACCCCATGTCCCGGGAGCCCTCCCCTCGCCGCCGGCTGGACCCCGCCACCCTGAGCAGGACCCCGTCCCAGGAGCGGCTCATCGCCGAGCTGCAGGGTCGGCTGGGCATCCGGCCGGAGGCAGAGGAGGCCACGGGGGCCGCAGGGGCCTCCACCGAGGACTGGCTGACCGAGGGCGTCATCATCACTGTGCAGCCTCGTGGGAGGCGGGCTGGGGGGCAGCTGGTGGAAAAGGTAGTGAGCAGATGCCCCCAGGCTGGGCCGGGGCGGAGAGGGCCTCCGGTTCCTGTCCAGCCCTGGCCTGTCCAGCCCTGGCCAGAGGGCAGGTGGGGTGGGGCGGGCGAGGGGGGCCGTCCTGCGTCCTCGTGAGGCTGGCCTCACCCCTGATGCCAAGAGTGAGAGGGCCCTGGGAGCCCCCGCCCACCAAGCTGCCGTCTCCTCCGCCGTCACCGTCCTCACCTCTGTCCCTCTTCTCTCCCTCCCAGGTCGTCTTTCCTCCTGGCTCTCCTATTCCCCTGCGGAGAACCTTCTCTGTTCTGCCTTCTCCTCTTCCTCCTCCCAGCCCTCTGCTCCAGCACCGCAAAGATGCCTCCTCGGCCAGCAGCTCTCCTTCCCTTCCCAGCCCGCCAACCCCCTGTGGCCCCTTCGGGGTCCAGAGCGCTGGGACGGGGCCGCGGGGAATTGGCGTGCAGGGCCCTGCCCGCAGGCGGCTGCACTCCGCTCGATGAGGTCCATAGGCTGCCAGACCGACGAGGATCCGCTCTTCCCCCCGATGCAGGCAGGCCTCCTAGGGGCCCGGCCCCACCTGTGCCTGTCCTTACGCTCCAGCAGCATCCCCACTCTGCACACACAGCCCTCTGTATGTCCATCCACAGGATAGCATGTCCATCCTTGCACTTGGCCTTGTGCCTTCATCCATAAGGTACCTGCGAGGTGCCACAGCCCTTCCTTGGACTTGGCCTTGACCTTGGACCCTTGCTTCACCCTATGTCCATGCTCACTCCCTCCCCTGAGGTGTCAGCCGCCCTTGGTCCCTCCCCAGGCTCCCTCTGAGGACGCTGTCCTCAGAAGGAAAACCAAGCCTGTGTCCCCTGCAGCCCCAGGCCTGGTACCTGGCAAGGCCGCCTGGCTCTCTGACCCATCACCTCTGCCCCCTCAGTCCGGCGCCTTTGGTGGGCTTACCTCTCTCTCCCTTTTCATCTCTCCCTGGGCCCCTCTCTCTCATGGTGGTTTTCCCGTAGACTTTTTCTCCTGATTTTGGTTACTGCCATTGGGGGGGAATCCATTCTCTTATCTCATTCTGAAGTCGCTTTTGTGACATGGTCTAGTGACAAGTTCTCTTATTCTTTCTTCCTTAATTAAAAATAAAAGCAACCCTTTTTCTCGTTTCCTCCCCTAAGATCCAGGGCCTGGAACAGGGAGCAGATGGCGAGCTGTGCTGGGCGGCTGGCTGGCCTCTGAACGGCAGGCAGAGCGGCCCCGAAGGGCAGGACGTGGGAGGGGTCAGTGCCGAGGCTGGGGCTGCAGGTCCTGCTTGCGGTGTGTTCCGGGGTCCCAGTCAGGCCCACTGTGAGCCCCTGGGACCCCCAGCTGCATTGTGGAGACTGTTCCCACCTGAGGGCTTCCAAGGCCCCTGGAGGGGCTACACTTTCGCCTCAACCTGTCTGTCCAGGAGGGAGAGATACCCTCGTGCAGCAGCAAGTCCCCGCCCCCAAGGCCCGGGTTCCTGACCTGCCCTCTTTCCCTGTCTCTGCAGTTCATGGCCCAGGGGAAGACGGGAAGCAGCTCTCCCCCAGGGGGCCCCCCGAAGCCCGGGAGCCAGCTGGACAGCATGCTGGGGAGCCTGCAGTCTGACCTGAACAAACTGGGGGTCGCCACGGTCGCCAAGGGAGTCTGTGGGGCCTGCAAAAAGCCAATCGCGGGGCAGGTGATGAGGAGGGGTGAGGCGGGGCCGGGGGGCACGGGAGGCAGGGTGCCCGGCGGGGGCAGGGCTGGGTCTTGAACGGCATCCCCCCTCCTCCATCAGGTGGTGACGGCCATGGGGAAGACGTGGCACCCCGAGCACTTCGTCTGCACCCACTGCCAGGAGGAGATCGGCTCCCGGAACTTCTTCGAGCGGGATGGACAGCCCTACTGTGAAAAGGATTATCATAACCTCTTCTCTCCGCGCTGCTACTACTGCAATGGGCCCATTCTGGATGTGAGTGCCCAGGTGCAGGGGTGGGGGCCAGGCAAGGCCCAGAAAGGTAACGCACAGGCCCAAGCACACAGCCAGGAAACTGGGATTCACCCTCTAGCCTGAAGCGCAGCCCGAACTAACACCCATCATGCAGCCGTCCCCCACTCCCTTCTGCCGAGGATAGGTGGAGCGGAGTGCGGGCCCCTTCGCTCTTCCGCTGTGTGACCTTAGGGAAATGCCTAGCCTCTCTGGGCCTCCATGTCTACACTTACAAGATGTTGGCCCAGAAGAACGTATGACCTCAACCGCCCGTGAGGATTATGGGAGACAGAGCGTGTCTGGCACGTCACGTCCTTTTCAGTAAATCAGAATTCTCAGTGGTGTTCACAGCACAGCTGGGAGAGACCCCTGTGTGGGGAGCGTCAGCTCCTTCCTTGACCGGGGGTGAAGGGAGCCGGGAAGGACACCCTGGCCTGCGGGTCTCTCTCAGCTGGGGGTGGGGGGAGTCTGTCGCGGGCCAGCCGCTCAGCTGGGGCCGCGCCCTTGGCTTTCACAGAAAGTGGTGACGCCCTCGACCGGACGTGGCACCCCGAGCACTTCTTCTGTGCCCAGTGTGGCGCCTTCTTCGGGCCTGAAGGTACTGAGCCTCGGGGAGGCGGGCTGCGGTGCGGGGGCAGCCCTTGCTGAGTCAGGGCGGCCCCTGCCCGAAGCCTAACCTGCCCCCAACCCCTGCCCCTCAGGGTTCCACGAGAAGGACGGCAAGGCCTACTGCCGCAAGGATTACTTTGACATGTTCGCGCCCAAGTGTGGCGGCTGCGCCCGGGCCATCCTGGAGAACTACATATCGGCCCTCAACACCCTTTGGCACCCCGAGTGCTTTGTGTGTCGGGTAAGGGCCCCGCTGCTTCCTCTCGAGGGGCTGAGAGCGTGCCGTTTCGGCCGCCTCCCTGTGCTTGCTGAGTCCGACTTAGGGCCCGCTTGAGGTTCTTGATCAGGTGGGAAGGCAGGTGGCGCGCTCCCTCAAGCGCAGTCGGTCCTGGACCAGGGCTTGTGCAGGGGCTGCAAGAAGTGAGAGCAAGGCAGACCTGTATAGCCACCCCCGGGTCAGGCCAGGTCCAGGAGAAGGGGATGTGAGAGTGAAATGAGGTAACAAGCCTTCAGCAGCCTCTGCGGAAGATGGTTTCCAGACTGCATTCTGGGGGATGATGGCCCCCAGACGTTATGAGGGTTCCGGCGGGGGTCCCCTGATTAAGTAAGTTTGGGAAACACTGTTTATTGCAGGACTTCTCAGAGCCTTTAATACCCGAGTGTGTCTGCGGATCTCTGTAAGTGGGAATCTAGGATGCAGAGTTTGACCTCGGAACCCTTTCTTTTTTTCTGACACCAGTGTTTCTGGGCACGTGTGCTGCAGTGCCCAGGAGTCAGACCTGTGTTTGAATCCAGGCAGTGCAACTTAGCAGGCTTCCCTGGTGGCTCAGTGGTAAACAATTTGCCTGCCAGTGCAGGAGATGCCGGTTTGAACCCCGGGTCGGGAAGATCCCCTGGAGAAGGAAATGGCTCCCCACTCCAGTATTCTTGCCTGGAGAATCCCATGGACAGAGGAGCCTGGCAGGCTACAGTCTGTAGGGTCACAAAAGAGTTAGACATGACCGAGCAGCTAAACAGTAAACACAGCAGTACAACTTGGCAGCAGCGAGTCGCGGCCGTTACCGGGAGACTGAGTAAGGGTTAGCGCCACACTCGGAGTCGGGAACGCTTGCCAAGGAGGAATCCTTTGCAGTGTGGCCGCCCTGGCGGCCCCCTGCCCGTCACCGGGGAGCTGCCTGGCCCGCAGCCTGAACCGCCCCGCCCTCCTCTGTCTGCAGGAGTGCTTCACGCCGTTTGTCCACGGCAGCTTCTTCGAGCACGAGGGCCAGCCCTACTGTGAGGCGCACTACCACGAGCGGCGCGGCTCGCTGTGCTCGGGCTGCCAGAAGCCCATCACGGGCCGCTGCATCACCGCCATGGCCAAGAAGTTCCACCCCGAGCACTTCGTCTGCGCCTTCTGCCTCAAGCAGCTCAACAAGGGCACCTTCAAGGAGCAGAACGACAAGCCTTACTGTCAGAACTGCTTCCTCAAGCTCTTCTGCTAGGCACCCTCGCCCTCCCCGTGGCCCACTCCCCAGCCCAGCCTCCTCACTGCTGCTGGGACCCAGAGGCCTCGCCCCGGGGGGTCGGGGTGGGGGGGTGAAGGGGCCAACCCGACTGAAACTGGAGCCGCGTCCTCGGCGATGGCGAGGGGACCCTGAGGGGTCCTGCCTGCTTCTCTTGCCCCTGCCAGCGCCTCTGGGCCGCCTTCCTCCTCCCGAGGCTCCCCCAGGCTGCCAGCCCGTCACCCTCCTCTGAGGCAGGGGTTGGAGGGTCCCACCTGCGTCCCCACGAGCCCACCTGGCCAAGTGAGCACCCCACACTGGAGCCATCTCTCACTCGTGTTTTGGCACTGGAGCCGGGGGTTGGGAGGGCAGACAGGGTCAGACGGGGACCTCTGCATCCTTATCTCCAACCCCAACCTCATCAGCCTTGTTCTGAGAGTACTAGGGGATGCCAGCTCCCCCTAGACAATGCCAGCATCCACCCCACCCATCCCCCCACCC